>VSMD01026929.1:0-76365 GCA_008750895.1 Mirza zaza | reverse complement strand
TTTTTTTGAGACAGAGTCTCACTTTATTGCCCAGGCTAGAGTGAGTGCCATGGCGTCAGCCTAGCTCATAGCAACCTCAAACTCCTGGGCTCAAGCAATCCTGCTGCCTCAGCCTCCCAAGTAGCTGGGACTACAGGCATGTGCCACCATGCCCGGCTAATTTTTTTTTCTATATATATTAGTTGGCCAATTAATTTCTTTCTATTTATAGTAGAGATGGGGTCTCGCTCTTGCTCAGGCTGGTCTCGAACTCCTGAGCTCAAACGATCCGCCCACCTCGGCCTCCCAGAGGGCTAGGATTACAGGCTTGAGCCACCGCGCCCGGCCGACATAATGTCTTGAATTTGCTTTGAAACAGAAAAAATAGAGGAAAACAGCATAGTAGGTATAATCCCAAGGTGTTTTCGGAGACAGACAGGTGGGCACTAACAGAATCCTACCTATGATTTACATCCTGTAGAACATATTCCTTCCATGCTCAGGAATATCTGTTTGGGACATGTTAACATTTAGCTTTGTGTACTGTATTTATGTCAAACTACCAGAGAAATCACAGAGGAAATAGCTTATAAACATGCCTGAGAATTGTAGCTCTGAAATAATCCTGATCCAGGTCTTATCAACCAGTGTGTTTAAATTCAGGTCACGTTTTCTTTAATGCCCAAATTATGATGACTGCAGCCTCCCACGACCAGCACAGGAACAGACAGCACCTCTGTTGCCACTCCCAGAGGTGCCCTGAGCATCCTTCCCGGATGCGCTTAGTCAGGCTCAGGAAGAGGTCCTTCCTGGCTCTTCCACTCCAGCCTCTCTGCCTCCACCGCCCAGGCCAGAAGTGCTCCACTTACACAGCTGTGCTCCTGGTGTCTGCGTGCTGCCACCACCTACTCTGACCTAAGGACCTCCTTGCTTTGCTCCTCCATCCTAAGAGCAAGAGTTGATTCTCCATAGCTTAGCTGAGACCAGACTGTTACTTGGGACAAAGCTTTGCTAAAGGTTTGGGAATAACCAAAAGCAGATGTGACACCACTGGTGACATCCAGCCGCTCCCTAAAGAGGCTCCCAGGGTCCCTTAAGCAGGCTAGCTTCTGTCTCCACATGAAGGTGTTCTAAGCACTGCTGCACCCCAAACCCTAGAACCTGACACCATTTTTAAGAAGGGAAAGTTTTACTATCACCCAGGCCTTCCTGTCCAGACTGGGAGTGACATCTTCCTGGGATGCTTTGTGGAACATCCATGTCAGAGAATCCCCCCTCGCAGCCACCAGGGGATGGTCTTGCCTTGTGGACCCCATTGGGAGACTTGGGTAGAATCTGTACCCTAGTACCTGCTGGGTTATTGCCTACCCACCCAGCTTATAGAACTTGGATTCTGTCCAGGTCGGGCTGGGCAAAGTCCATGCTGGTTCCTGTGCACATGTGCTCCTCCAGAGCAAGGAGAAGCTCGTTCCTAACCATTCCTGTGGCATCTCAGCGCTGGATTTCCTACAAATCCAGGGTGAAACAAGAGCACACACAGCTCTTCAAGAAGCAGCACCATTCATGACTCAATGTATTCCAAGTCTATACCATGCCCAGAGTACTCCCTCCTTCCCCTCCCCCGCCCCCCAGGCCACTGAGTGTGAGTCCTCATGCCAATTCCACTTCCTGGGCAAGTCTCATTACCAAACACAGGACGTCAGTGGAAAATGTTTATGTTCCATTTATCAATAACTTTGTTTCCACAAGAGCACTGGTTGGGTAATTGGATTTAACATTGTGGAGACCTTCTCCAAAGATAAATTTAAGATACATTTTTAACCTTGGGAGGTTAAAAAAAAAAAAGAAATTGTTCCAAGTTTTTAAATGATTGTTGCTCCAGCTTCTACATCAGGATATCAACATTTTTAGGGATTGATCTCAACCACAAGAGCAGAGGATTTTCACCACTTTTTAACCAAGAAAAAAAAATGTTAAATCTTTCTAAAAGCTTAGCTATAAACAGGATTTGTTAAACAGCAGCCAAATGTAGACTACGTATGTGAGCTGGTTACCTTTCAAGCAGCAAGGTTTTTCTCTAAAGGGTCAGGTAGTGAATATTCTAGGGTTTGCGGGCCATCCGGTTTCTGCCCGACTACCCAACTCTGGTTGCCATGGGAAAGCAGCCACAGACCACATGTAAATGATTGGGGGTGATTCTGTGCCAAAAAAACCCATTTATCTACAAAAACAGGAGGTCAGCCAGCAGCTGACCCCTACCGTAGATGAAAGATGAGACTTGACTCTGACTCTCAAGATACAATCTAGTTGAGATTGAATACAGGTGACAAAATAAGCCACCACACCAAGCAATGCATTGTAAATGCCCTGAAGAAACTGAAGACTAGAGAGGGAGCAGCATAAAGTCAGTCGAAATCTTTGGAGAGCTTTTTTTTTTTTTTTTTTAAATTCAGGCTTTACAGGAGATGACACTCTTGGATCATTTGGGCTGGGGAAGGCGTTTTTCTAAGGCCATGTATTCATTTACTCATAGGCAGCTGTGTGTCTAGAAACGATCCCACATCCTCCTATGGAAATAACCATGCCATCCATGTGCCTCCCTGAGACAGGGTTCAGTTTTATTCAACTGATGTTTGTTAACCCCAACTGCATGAAAGCAGACTAACAGAAAACCACCTCCAAGAGGGTGAGGTCCTGCCACCGACAGTGTCATGGAGCTGAGGTCTTCTGATAGCTGGGTCCAGGAGTCCCCCTATTGGCAAGAAGATGCAGACTTAAAAGATGCACATACTGCTTCCTTGTACAACTTGCTATCCAATAAAAGACGCTGCTCATAAACACAGGTGGCTAAGAGCATTCAGTGTCAGCTTCAGCTGGGGGGGAGGGGGGTAAAGTATGTGTGTCTTTCTTGAAACATTGGTGGTTTGTTGTACAGCTCAGTTTCTGTGAAAATTGCCATTTAAATGTGGTTTGTAAACTTAAAACTCCACGCTGGGGAAGACAAGGTGGTGGCCTGAGACCAGATAGTCTGATCATGAACTTCATGCCTCACTTGCAACATCCGGACCCAGTGGGCTCTTCCTGCATTTTAAGTGCCTCCTTTCCCTTTCCCCAGCCTTGTTTGGGAACAAGGAGAATAAAACGGCCTAAGCAGTTTTGCTCACATGAATTAAACATTTCCCTAGGATCATCAAGACATTTGTGTTGAGTTAGATCACAGCTATTAAAGCCAGAGGACTCACTGTATTATTTTGATTTCTACCATGCTTTTCCTCCAAAGATGAAAGGAGCACATAGTGTATAAGGAACAGAGCCCCCCTATTGAATGTGCCACTTAGGAGTAATAAAATAAAAAGTGACAGGAGATAAATATGCCCTGCTTCAGTCTCTCCCTGAGACAATGGGGCCCAGAGAATCAACCATGCATGAGCCTTCTTTCTGCCTAAACAGGTACTAGACTGGCTCACAGCTCTGTTTAGCTGTACGATAACCTGATTTTTGTTTCTTTAAAAAGGAAGGAGAAACCATGCAGGGATTCAAAGGATCCTCCTATGTGTTGAGTGCATGAACCTGGGATACCATTCGTTCATTCATTCCTTCTTCAGTGAGCCAGGCTGTGTCAGGCACACAAGATATAAAATTAAGCCCTATCCCAGCAAGAAAGAATACATTATGTGACAAGTGCTTTGTGGGATGAAGGACAGTGGAGAGGACATCGGGAGGGGATATGTTGAAGGAAGGAGAGGAATTGAGTGAACGGGAGAGGAGGGCTTTTCCAGGGTATAGAAAATAGTAGAAGGCCTAGCTAGCATCTTGGGAGAACAGTGAGATGTTAACTGGAATGTTGGGAGCCTGGGAAGGAGGAATGGTATGGATGGGGTGAGCATGTGGCTTTATTGGCTTCACATGCCTTGCTGAGGGGGCTGGTCATGACCCTGTGGGCACAGGAAGCAAATGATAGCAGTGACTCCCACCTGTGCCATCCTCCACAGAGGGACACACTGAACAAGCCTCAGGTGGGGAAGTATCCACAGCTGAGGGGCAGGAGAGTCTAGTGGTTAAGAGCACAGACTTGGGAGCCACACTGCCTAGGTGTGAATCCCGGTTCTGCTGTTTATTAGCTATGAAACCTTGGAAAGGTTACTTAACTTGTCCTTAGCTATAAAATAGAGATAATGATAGTACTGAGTCATAGTGCCTTTAGAGTGCTATGTAATTTTTTCTTTACTCTTTTTTGTCGGATACTTCCAGAAGTTTCTAGGAAGTCCATGAATTGGCACCAGGAGCTACAGGGCCAATATTCAAATTGAGCTACGCACATATGAGTGCACCAACTGTATTCATTCTGGAAATGAAAGCAATATTAAGAGACTTGCTAGTCTTAAAGTTCTTAAAGTTCATCAGCTTATAAGAAACTTCTACCTTGAAGCCTGGGTACCAAATTTATAGGCTAAGGAGATGCATAGAGACAGCTCTATAATATTCAGTTTGTGGCAGAAAATCAGAAAAGTCTCGGGCCGGGCATGGTGGCTCACGCCTGTAATCCTAGCACTCTGGGAGGCTGAGGCGGGTGGATTGTTCATGGTCGGGAGTTCGAAACCAGCCTGAGCGAGACCCCGTCTCTACTAAAAATAGAAAGAAATTAATTGACCAACTAAAAATATATATACAAAAAATTAGCCGGGCATGGTGGTGCATGCCTGTAGTCCCAGCTACTCGGGAGGCTGAGGCAGTAGGATTGCTTGAGTCTAGGAGTTTGAGGTTGCTGTGAACTAGGCTGATGCCACGGCACTCACTCTAGCCTGGGCAATAAAGTGAGACTCTGTCTCAAAAAAAAAAAAAAGAAAAAAGAAAAAAAAGAAAAGTCTCCCTGATCTGTTAGCTAGCTGCTGATGTCAAAACATTCTTACAGACTTTGGAAGAGAATAGTTGACTTCCTCAGATCCTCTGGGGTGTGTTTGATGCTTTTATTGAAGAATTTTATTTTTTTTCATGGAATCTTCTGAAAAATTTGTCTCAACTACAAATACTACCATTCTCTGTGGTATAAAAAAATGTTAAAACAGCTCCTGGACTGCTGAAGAACCAGGACACCAAGCCACTGCTTCTTGATGCGTGTTTTGAACTTCAAATATGGACCAGCTGACAGTAGCTGCAAAGGGACCTTTAGTTGCTTCTGCTTGAGGACCAGGTTATTTTGTCAGCGTCACAGAATTGTCTAGCATAGGGATGTAATCTATTTTTAAGGGAGTTCTTGGTATTAATGTCTCTAAGAAAAATAGATGTCATGTACATGCACGGAAGTATATTCTGCATGATCCCCTCTGCCTTTTCTCTTCTGACATCCAAGGGGTGCTAGGCCAGGCTGCAGAGATGTCCCTTTGCTCTGGATTAATGAAGTGAGATCCTAGCCAGCCTTATTTTTCCTGGGGAATAAAAGAAACATTTTGTGGTTTAAAAATTGTGGGCCAGGTGCAGTAGCTCACACCTGTAATCCTAGCACTCTGGGAGGCCGAGGCGAGAGGATTGGTTGAGCTGAGGAGTTCAAGACCAGCCTGAGCAAGAGCAAGACCCCCATCTCCACTAAAAATAGAAAAATTAGCCAAGCATGGTGCTGCATGCCTGTAATCCCAGCTACTCAGGAGGCTGAGGCAGAAGGATCATTTGAGCCCGAGAGTTTGAGGTTGCAGGGAGCTACAATGATGCCACAGCACTCTAGCCCGGGCAACAGAGAGACACCCAGTCCCCTTCCCTCAAAAAATTGTGAACGTGTTTATTTAACCCTCATAGGATCTCTATGAAGTATGTGAAGTAGGTGAGACCTTAACTCCGTCTTTAAATATAAGGAAACAGGAGGTTGAAGACAGATGAAGCCGCTTTTCCAAGATCACGCAGATTATAAGGGCAGCACCTGGGACTGACAAATTCTATTCTGGAACATTCTGCTGCCTGAGGGCCAGAGCCTGGGAATGGGATCTGGGGCAAGTGACTATACATAAATAACGATGTTACTCATTCGATCAGCACATTTGTGGAGCATCTCCCATATGCTGGGCACGGCCTGTGCATTGGCGAACAAGCAGATATCCAGGTCTCCCGCCTTCACAGAGCTCGCAGTCTCGGGAGAAAGACAGACATTGAATAATGAACCCGTGATAGAAATTGCGAGACATGATATGCCCAGGATGCCAAGAAACGAAATCAGGGCAGCCTGGTGTCGCCTGGATGCTCAGGGAAGGACTGTGAAGAGGAGACTTACAAGCCCGTGAAGAGTGGGGAAGAGCAGCCTGGGCAGAGGGAGGAGCCTGTGCGAAGGCCAGGAAGTGGGGAGGAGCATGGTCTGCTCTGGAAGGTGCTAAGACAGGAAGGTGGCACAGGGTGGGCTGGAGGGCAGGCAGGTGTCCCCTGTAGGTCTTATTTGCTGGGGTGAGGATTTTTTTTCTTTTATCTTCAGTGGCACTGGAGGGTTATCCCAGAATGTAAAATGACCTGATTTGTGTTTTTAAAAGATCTCTTTAGTGACCGTGTAATGAGAGAGTGAGGGAATGGATGAGTTAATGCTTGCAGAGGGCCTTCCAGTGCTCGGTGACACACGTCCCATTTATCATCCATTCAGTAATAATGGGGCTATTGGCTGTTGACCGAGCACAGTGAAGTTGTAGGTGCTGTACTGGGCACATTATGGATGTTATTTCTTTTCTTTTTTTTTTTTTTGAGACAGAGTCTCACTCTGTTGCCCGGGCTAGAGTGCCATGGCATCAGCCTAGCTCACAGCAACCTCAAACTCCTGGGCTCAAGCGACCCTCCTGCCTCAGCCTCCCGAGTGGCTGAGACTACAGGCACGCGCCACCATGCCCGGCTAATTTTTTCTATATATTTTTAGTTGGCCAATTAATTTCTTTCTGTTTTTAGTAGAGACAGCATCTCGCTCTTGCTCAGGTTGGTTTCGAACTCCTGACCTTGAGCAATCTGCCTGCCTCGGCCTTCCCAAGTGCTAGAATTACAGGCATGAGCCACTGTGCCTGGCTATTAGATGTTGTTTCTAATCCTCACGACAGCCATGCAAGCTGAGTTTGTTCACTTTGCTCCCCTCAGTTACTCAGGGGTTTTTAAATAGGCATTAAAAAATCTCCACTTTATAGATGGGAAACTGAATCCGGGATTGGAGCCCAGCCCATCCCCCCAAAGCCCGTGCTTCTTTTTGTCTGCGCAGGTGGCCTCTCTGCTGATGACAGAGACATGGGACTCCTCCACACAGTGGGTTTTAACCCCCAGGCAACAGTGAGTTTCTTGGGTCTCGTGTCCACTCTCGATGGTGATGCACCCTCAAGTGTCAGACCTAAAAGAACTTCCAATACAGGATTGAATTTTGCTACCTAAACAGCAAGGTGGAGAGAGAGCGTCAAGGAAACTTTGTTCTCAGTGGGTGGTAGCTTAATCAGAGAGCTCTAGGAGGAGTCTTTTGCCCTCGGATGTTTATTTTTAAAACATGCTATTGTTTAGCCAAGCAACGGCTTCCTTTGTAGTGTTTTTTATAAAAAGTTCAGTTGATTACTTCTCCGGCTAGGAGCCAGCACCCCAGCTTGCCAGAGCCTTCTCCTGAGGTGAAAAAAGCAAATGCTTTCTTCTAAAATAAAGAGCTGGCAGGTAGGTGTCCCTGACTTCCAAGGACAGCCTTGGGTTTTATCCCTGTTTCTAGGCCACAGCCCAGCCTCAAAACTATCCCTGGTTCTAACGGACAATCCTGGGCTTACTGGTAAATGGGACCCTGCTCATCTTTTTGTGCCCAGTTCAGGTGCCACCTGCTCCATCGAGTCCCTCCCAGGCATCTCAATCTGGTAACACCTCAGGGTCTTCCAAAAGCCCATAGTACTTGTTCTCCGCACCAGGACTTCACAAAACATGTTGTTTTAAACTGCATGGGGGAAATCCAGTTGTTAAAATTGCTAATCTGTCAGAGATCACTGGCCTTTGTAAATGATAAGAAAATGGAATTACTAAGCCAGGCATGGTGGTGTGTGCCTGTAGTGCCAGCTACCTGGGGGCCGAGGCGGAAGGACTGCAGTGAGCTATGCACGTGCAGCTGCACTGTGGCCTGGGCAACAGAGCGAGACCCTGTCTCTTTAAAAAAAAAAGCGAATCACTAGAAAAATGATGTGAAAAATAGACATACAAAATACTGGCCCTATGTTTTATCATTACCTTCAACAGAAATAACATTACTGTCCAATTACTGTAAACGTTTTTAAACATCATTGATTTCTGTGCGGATCCCGTCATGCCTGTTTTGTAATATAGGAATGCACGGTTCCCTTTCGTTTGTCACCTCCCACAGGACAGCTGTCAGGTCCCAGGAGAAATGAGTTCTAGGAGTGGGCTGTAAGGAGAGGGGGTCCTCTAGACCTCGCCAGGCACCAGGGATGGCCTGAGAGCAAGAAACTCAGGTGCTGCACTGTTGAGCGTAAAAACCCAGACAAAGCTCAGTGGGGGCTCACTGGTTTGGGACTCAGGTGGGCACGCTGTCTGACCTCCGCCACTAAGAGATGGAGAGGTGCCATCCTCAGATAGATGTCTGAAGAGTAGGACTCCCAAGGCAGCTAAAACTGTTTTTATTTGGCGGGGAGGTAGGGAGGGGAGAGAATCATATTCTTTTTATGTAAAAAAATAAATAAATAAATAAACCCAAATATACTCATCTAGTATATAAACAGATATTCAGTTTGTGGTATTAAAATTTCACAGAGGTGGTGATTAGGAAAAATGTCTAAAAGGCTTGTGGGGAAGGGGGGGCCATGATAATAAAAAAATAAAAAGGTTGAGAAACACTAAGATGCTAAATATGTTCTCATGTGGTGGTCTTTAATGGGTGAAAAGTGGTTTCGTTGGCTGCCCAGGGAACCGAACTAAACCATCGTGTACGTACGTGTGTTTTCTAAGAGACCAGACCACCTGCTGAGCTCCAGATTTCTTACACACAAGTAGCCCTTTAAAATGGGCTTGTTTGTAAGGGGAGGATTACCTGTCATACGCTCAGCTCTTTCTGTTACGTGGAACGTGGAGTGCTTAGAGCAATACAGTCAGCACTGTGATAGAACTATGGGCCAAGAGATTTTAGTTTATTGTCTTCCCCTCCCTGCCCCGGTGCTGGCAAGGTAAAGAGCTTTTACTGAATTTGATCATGGGGTTAAGCTTGAGTTAGTTTACTCAACATTGTTGAGGACTTACTAAATGTTAAGCACTCTGGTAGAGTCTAGAGATTATGCTGTCCATGTGATAGCCATTAGCCACCTGTGGCTATTTAAGTTGAGGTTAATTAAAATTAAATAACATTAAAACTCAGTTCCTTAGTGACACTGACCACTTTTTCAAATGCTCACAAGCCATATGTAGCTTGTGGCTGCTGCACTGGACAGCACAAATACAGAACGTGTCCATCATCAGGAAGCTCTACTGGGCAGTACTGGACAAGCCAGTAGGGGATAGTTACGAATGTGGCCTGTGGGGTCACCTGTGTTGGGATTCCAGCTGCACCACTCACCTCACTAGCTTTATGATCATAGTATGTAGGTTAGCCCTCCTGAGCTACAGCTTTCTCCTCTTTAAGTGGGGATTAGACTGCCTGCCCCCTTGGGTTATAATGAGAATTAAAGATGACGCATTTACATGCAGTCATTGCTCAACATAGTGTCTGTTTTCATTATTATCATTATTTTTATTATAATTATAATTATCACCCTCATCATTATGGATATAATTGGCAGGTGGGGTGTTTACACTAATCCAGACAGACATTTTATAGTCATTCAGTTTTGTGATATTCCTATGATAGAGGTTTTCAAAGTTCAGGCTGTTTCCCTGTATTTGTTCCCTCCCTCTATGGTGGTCACCACCAAGAACCTGGATTTGGGGACCAGCTGTGTCCCTGATCATTGATGACCAGAAAGGGAGAGGGGTAACTATAGAGTGCAGAGCAGTGTGATTGTTGACGTGAGTAAATTTCCGATGTCTCCAGGAAGAGTGTAGGACGAAGGTGGATTAGAGGAATGGGAACTAAAGCCCTTCCTTAAAGTGACTACAAGATAGTTGCTGTGCTGCAACAGAGAGAAGCTGGCTGACTGCTTGGGGATGTATTTGTTTAAGATATTTCCACCATGAATTTCATTATTGTGAAGCCTTTTATTGCCAGCTGAGTCCTGAAGTGCAGGCAGACGCAGCAGCCCATGGCTAAATCATTACGACAAATTAAGACATATTAACATAAGCTGGAAACAATTACTCACATAGGTTTAATTTGTTTCACTGCTGGAAGAAAATCCTGAGAGGGCACCAAACACATACCTGAGAACCGTTCTGTAGCCACCCTGTGACTCTTGTCACTTGTGAGCACTTTAGGGGCTAAAATCTACTTAAATTGGACACCTACCATAGAAGGATAATATATCTGAAAATAGATCCTGTGTGAGATGAGGGTTACAAGTGCTTATACAAATTACTTAGTGTCTGTTAAGGTGGTGATTTTCTAGTTTATTTTTAACTCACCGTTACTGGTTATAAATAATTATAGCTGCGTATCAATGTAATATACTGAGCTCTCACATGAAATGGGCACATTTTATAGTCCTACGATATACTTAGCAAACTTGTATATTTGCATTATGGTTTGCTCTTTTTTTTTTTTTTTGAGACAGAGTCTCACTTTCTTGCCCAGGCTAGAGTGAGTGCCGTGGCGTCAGCCTAGCTCACAGCAACCTCAAACTCCTGAGCTCAAGCAATCCTGCTGCCTCAGCCTCCCGAGTAGCTGGGACTACAGGCATGTGCCACCATGCCCGGCTAATTTTTTCTATATATATTAGTTGGCCAATTAATTTCTTTCTATTTATAGTAGAGATGGGGTCTCGCTCTTGCTCAGGCTGGTCTCGAACTCCTGAGCTCAAACGATCCGCCCACCTCGTCCTCCCAGAGAGCTAGGATTACAGGCTTGAGCCACCACGCCCGGCCTGGTTTGCTCTTTCTTTAAGAGACCTAAACTGAATATGAGATAGTTCATTTGTTTCTGGATTTCGGCTTTTGATTCCTGCTGATATTTTTGTTGTTGCTGTTGTCGTTCGTTGCGTAATTGGTATTTTTAATTGTCTTACCATTAGGGAAAGAAAGTCTCAGCACACCAAACTGCATTTTTCCCAGAGAGAGAGAACAGAATCTATCATCAGAGTTATTCTAGGATGTGAGTGTTGCAATATGCCCACCATATGGTAATTGAAGTCCTGTCCCGGAGGTTGGAGAATGGGCCCTTAACAACATCCTGCGGGAGTCACTGCAGAGGTCAGGGCACCGTCCTCAAAATATTAACTCCCAAAGGAGCAATCAGCAGCCACAGGAGTGGTGTGTTTAGACTGAGAATTGACTTGTCCTATCATCATGATGGCGATAGTTTCCTCACAGATTTTCCCTGCACATCAAACATGTATGCTTATAGGTGAGGAGTGTAATCCCCCAGTCACTTAAAACAAAGGGACAGGCCTTTTATGGCGTGAGAAGTGAATATAAAAGCTACCTGTTATAGCCTGCTTATAGCCATACAGGTTTACTACCTTTTCCTTGGATAGCCTCATCCTTTTTTCCTGCTACTTTTTTCCTGTGCTTTAGGCTTTGCAGATAGTTATGGGACAACTCATGCATGTTGAAGACACAAAATCATTTTCCTTGATTATGATTTAACTCAACATGTGAGACCTTCATTTTGGAAAGAAGGCAGGGTAGCTTCTGATACTCTGAATGACAGCTTGAAAGACAATTTGGTTGCTTCTCAGCTTGCCCCCTCTCCCATGGAGAAGTCCAGTTAGAGAGCAGCATTTGACCCCATTCGTATGAGCATCTTTGATAAAAAGCATGAGTTTTTACCAAGGAAGAAAGCCTTGCCTTCCTCCTTGAATACGGCTGTCCTTGGCATTCCAGACAACCCTTTCGTGTCTACTCACCATTCAGTCATTTTATTGGCAGCCAAAGACCATTCGAAACTAGATGTATGCGACCACAAGTCTCTGAAATTACCCGTGTCCTCAGACAGTATTATTTATATTCTTCCTCTTTCAAGCAGAAATTTTAAGGTATCCCACAAAAGAAACCACACACTGTAAGGTTGTTCACGTAGAAGCAATTTGAAAATCATGAAAAGAGGAAGGAAATATGCTAGCCAGGATGGATAATGACATTACTGAGATTTATTATTGAATTTGGCCCTGAGATGATCTAAAGATCCAGCAGTAAGTGGATGATTAAATACATTTCTTGCACAGCCACATGACAGAAGATTATGTGGCCATTAAAGTTATCCTCAGAGACAATTTGTAATGATGAGGGAAAATGCTCATAATACAATATTAAGAAAAAGAGAGGGTTAAAAACTACAAAATTCTCTCAGCTATGCTTACAAGAAATTGAGAAAAAAAAATATTGGAAGAAAATTCACCAGAATAGTAGCTGTGGTTGGTGAGATGAAGTGATTTTTGTTTTCATCTTTGTATTTTCTCGTTTTTCAGATAATAGTAATGAATACATGCTAGTAACTACTTTATAATCACACATAAATGTTATTTTTTTTTCTTCAGTTGACTCTGAGCTTTCTGAGAGAAAAGGTTACATGAATTACATGATTCTCACTACATGGTAAAAGAACGACCTCAGTTCTTCAAGATAAATTTTTCCGGGATACTGAATTTCAAAAGGGGGGGTTATCATAAGAGATGTCAAGTGATATAATGTCCAAATCTCGGTAAAGTTCTTAGTGTGAATGCAGAAAGGGTCTCCTTATGACTGTTTCGTGACCACCCCTAAGGATTAGAGCCAAAGGCCCAGCACTCCAGGCTAAGGCGGTGGGATTAGCCCACCGCGGACTTTGCCCCTCACTGGGCTTCCAGCTCTTAATTCTGTGTGTGGAGTTTTCGAGTGATGCTTTTTCTCATTGCGTCTTACCCAAACAAAGCTGTGTGAGACGGGCCTCGTAGATGCAGAAAACAGCTTTCAGCACTTTATTTCACACTTTGAGGATTGAATCACCAGTCCTAGAAATCTGTTTATTAAAATTAATGTAATTTGACTTCTTCCTCCACCCCTCAGGTGTCGCTGCGCTGGATTCCAACGTATCTGGAAAAATTGGTCTGCGTGCCGTCATGTATTATTTCTGTACCACTGTCATCGCTGTAATTCTAGGTAACGTTTATTTCTGAACCTTTATTCCTCTATGTAATTGCCACTTTTCATTCAAAAAGTAGTTGGGCTTTATAAAATGCACAATATTTTTTTTTAAATCAGAAAGTAGTATTGTCAAACCACCGTGAAGCTTTTTCCTTTGAAGTCTACATAGCACCTTTTATGTGAAGCAGATGTAATACTGACTGAATCTGGGCCATGGTACTGCCTATTAAAGTCTCAACTGTCACTCAAGAGTGACAGTTTTATGCCTCGTCAGGATCATTGGGTAGAAGGAAGTGAAGCCAAGACCTTATATAATTCTTAAACTGGATAATTCGTCTATAATAGTGGGGTTGGGTATAATTATAAAATATTTTCAGAAAGATAGCATTTTAGAGTATTTCACATAGTTCCAAGAGCTAACGGCTAACAAAACCTTGCCAAGTATAAGTCCCACTTGTAAGAGGGAGAAAGTTCCAATAAGGGAATAGCATCTCTTGTATCTCTAGCATGGTTTTTTGTATGGTCTACCCTTTGCGACCCAGAATGACATTTTAAGAAGGATGCCCAGAGTGGAAAGAAAGGAAAGGAATGTACTCAGATGTTGCAATCAGCTTGACCCTTGCAGTCCTGCTTTAATGAACTGGTAAGAAGTGGTGGGACCCTACCCTAAACCAAAGCCCCATCTCCTCATGAGGTTCTTGAGGGAGACAGACACAAAGAAAAAATAGCAGCGAGAAAGCAAGATAGTGCTTTAATATTAGCTGGGGGTATATCCCTTCTGCAGCCCCAAGAGGGAAGAGTGGACCATGCCCACTCATGGCCCTCTTATTGCCCAGCAACTCCCCCACTGGCAAAACTGGCCCATTCAGCATCCCAAAGTCCTACCCCTCGGATTAGCATGACCTCCTCTTGGGTTGGAAGCAATGAAGAGCATGAGGACCCTCTTCTTCCTCACTCCCCTCCAGTCAAACAGCCTCCTACTTCTGCTTGGACACTTGAGTGATAGGAACTCATTACTCCCAAAGGCCAAAATGGCTCTTTCAGATGCTCCACCATGTAGACAGGTCTTTCTTATGGCGAGATGAACCCTCCCTCCCTGGAACTCCCATCTATTTGTCCTCATTCCACCGCTAAACAACATATTCCCACATGACAACTTTCCAGATATTCAAAGGCCTGTGGTATGGAAGGAAGGCAAGGCTAGTTATGCGTGACCTTCAAGAGGGTAACCACGTCTGTGGATAAAAGTTACAGAAAGATATTGAATGAGTTCCCTGGGCTGGAAAATGAATCACCCTCATCCTAACACCTGCCTAGGCTGATCTCATAGTTAAAAAAAAGAAAAGAATATTCTCATCAGCAGGTGTTTCCAGA
The DNA here is from genome assembly GCA_008750895.1 of Mirza zaza. Classification (NCBI taxonomy): domain Eukaryota; kingdom Metazoa; phylum Chordata; class Mammalia; order Primates; family Cheirogaleidae; genus Mirza; species Mirza zaza. The sequence goes on along the minus strand of VSMD01026929.1, from coordinate 61,818 downwards.
AGCAATTCTGGGATACAGCCCCTTCACTTAAAAAAAAAAAAAAAGACACAACACAAGGGAAGAGTTCTTTCTGCTTTCTCATTTAAATGGAAAAGTAATTAAGGGGCTGCTGAAGTCCCAGTGGAAGGTCAGCATTTTGGCTGGACCTCAAGACTCTTCCCCACCATGGCATCCCCTGGTACCACCATATCTGCTGGGCCTAAGAAGGATGCCTTGGGGTGCCAGGGGTGCCAGCTGCCCTGGGAATTCCTAATGCTCTGTGGGTGCTGTTCTTGGCCACAGGTATCGTGATGGTGATAAGTATCAAGCCTGGTGTCACCCAGAAGGTGACTGAAATCGACAGAACTGGCAACACCCCTGAAGTCAGCACAGTGGATGCCATGTTAGACCTCATCAGGTGAGTGTCTTGGCAGCAGGTGGCTGCGTGGGCACGTGACCTGTATAGTTGTACCAAGCCCCATGCATGGTTTAATGCTCTGCTGTTGCTGTCTTGAAATTTTTAATAATTTTTGAATTGTGCATTTTCATTTTGTTCTGGACCCTGTGAACTATATAGCCAGTCCTGCTTTTCCAGGTCACAGTTCCAAGAGGGGACAGAAGGAACAAGCTTCTCTGTCAGGATTTAGGATGGACAGAGATGCCAGAAGCATAGTTGTTGCATAGGGATGCTTGGCTGGGTCAAGTGGTCAGCTCCAAAGTGCACTTTGAGAAATACATTTTTGAATTGTACACAAGAAACTCTCTATCTGAAGCAATCAGAGCCAGAAATAGGTTGGTTGATAAAAATAACAATTAAAACAGAAACTCATAAAAAAAAATGATACGATACATATTACATATTTTGTTTCCACTCAAAACTTAAAGGTGTTCATTCACTGACTTTTTACTGTAGGGTCAATTTCTTTTCTTGGAGTTTGTCAGTTTATAATTTCATATGGTTCCTGTTGTATATGCAGCCCTTTTAAATACATCATTTGCAATTTCCAGATTAAGTTTCCATAGATGAGAGCAATGAAACCCTTAGTAATTGCAAAGAAAGCCGAATGCCAAAAAGACAAATAAAATCTTTTTATTTCAATTGTCTTCCCATACCTAATTTAACCATAAAAATTTTAGTCAGTTGCCTTTATTGAGTTTCCAGGCATTCAGCTTAGTTTTTATAGAAACCATACCTTCCTTTTCATACTCATATTTCACTGGCTTGCATAATATTAAATTCAGTGATTACGATGATATTTGCAATTGGCATAAAGAATTTGGGAACAAATACATTGGACTCTTGGTATGCATTCATTCTCACGGATGAAAACAGAAATGTGCAGAATTTTAAAGATGAAATAGTCTGTTGACTGTGAGTGTCCACCTGCCAGCACAGCGTTTCACCAAGGATAGAAAGCGTGTCAGTGATTCAGTGAATCATTTAAGTGACGATTCATTAGGAGAGCTTTCTACACTCGGAGCTCAGTGGGAGAAAAGAAGTCTTAATACAAGGAAGTATTATGCAAAGGAAAGGCCAGAAGAGGCACCAGAGTACTCATTCTATATTATGCTCATTTCCACCAATGTATTGAGTATGATTTAAAAAAAAACACTTTTTTGTGCTGACATAATACTGCTTTTCATGTCTCCAACAGGAATATGTTTCCCGAGAACCTCATCCAAGCCTGTTTTCAGCAGGTAATATTAATGACTTTTGCCCTTAACTTGCTACTCTCTTCCCATTACCAATTAAGAATTTTTTTTATACTGTGACCCATCAAAAACAGCAGCAGGAAGTGCATCTGTGGATGGCGGAGTTTTGGGGGACTCCTCTGTTCTGTGTCCGGCCTTTGCAGCCCACAGCAAAGTGCATGTCATAACTTACCCTGCTCCCTTTCCCTTTATGCTCCCCCCCCCCCCCCCCACCCCCGAGCAAAGGGCTCAAATGGTGCAAGTCAGGAATCTGTCAAACAATAAATGTTATAAAATGTGGCCTTCCGTACCTATTTTTGGAGAAGCATGTTATATTTGTGCAGAAACGTAATCTGTCTGCAGAAAAAAAGCAGCTCTCCACCTCCTCTCTCCTTTTTTTCTCTCACGCTGGAGCCCGGGGATCTAACCCACACGGTGTGGTTCACACTCTGGATTCGGTCTTAATCATTATGTCCCCGTTGCTGGCACTCTACCAAGCAGTGTAACAAAGCCATGATTTTTTTTTTCCTCTAGGAAAATTTAACAATCTCTTTAATTGACTTTGAGCCTTTTTCTCTTATTTATCTATGTGCTTTAAGACAGCTGAGTCTATCACAAATTGCTGTACTCATTTACATAAATTGCATGAACAGAGACTCCTGTGTATACCAACAAAACGGCAATTATGCTGCTCCCCCCTGGCCCCGACAAGGCACACAGCCACCTCTATTTCAGGGGTACCTTTGCAGATGAGCCACAGTGGTCATTTGTAAGGTTCTTGGTGTTGGCAGAGCCCTGTAGGAGGGGCATTTATTTATGCTTGGTGTCATAGTATACTAGCTCTTTCTTAAACCTCCATGTCGAAGCTCCACAAAGCCAAACAGGGCTGAAGGAAGGGATTTCAACTGAAATCTCACTCATTGAATAGCCCTAAAGGGACTGTTGTTTTTGGAACAACCATATAGTTTAAACCTTTCCTGATGTTTATTAAAATCGTGGTGACTTTACCAACGTGATGAAGCGTTTCCTCCCAGGATTAAAAATAATTTCATTAATTAACAGAAACAAACATGATGGACAGGAATCTTTACAGAGTCTATGAAAACACCTACAGATAAAACCTATACTTCCTTTCACATTATTGCTTCTCCCTTATTGTGAAAGTGGGAGAACGTTTTGACATTATTGAATGGTGGCATGGGAGTCAGAGGTTGCGTTTCTCAGTCTCGATTTTAGTTCCAAAACCTCCCGGGAGGCACCACTGACAACCAGCAGAGGCCTCGGAGGTAGAACCCTACAGTGGCACCTATTCCAAAATGACATATTCCCGTGGTTTACCCACACGAGCTTTAAAAACCCTTTTTTTTTTATTGTTGACTTGTCTTTTTCTCCAACACGCAGTACAAAACCAAGCGTGAAGAAGTGAACCCTTCCAGTGATCCAGAGGTAAACACGACAGAGGGGGCCTTCACAGCCATCATGACAACTGCTATTTCCAAGGTACTGTCCTTGTGGCCTGCGCCTTCCCCAGCGGGCAGCCTCTGAGTCAGGAGTGAGCAGGAGATGAAAATATGACTGTATTCCTTGTTACTTGCAGAATCCACATTTGTGAATCCATCTACTTGCTAAACTTTATTTTTGATCTCAAAATCAATACTTGCAGGGCTTTTGTGGTCATCCGCAGCACACAAAGAATGGCAAAATATTTGAGTCACGTGAAGTACGTGTTCCCAGCTGAGGCCAAACAAGGCTCTGCTCTGCTTCCTTGCTTTGGTTCTTATATTGTAAATCAATGTCCATTTTGCAGTGTGTTTTAGCATGACTTTTTTTTTTTTTTTTTGCATTTTTGTGGTTTTTTTTCTTGGTGATTTCACTGTATAAAATGGACCAAAGGGTAGTGCAGAAGTGCTCTGTAGTGTTCCTAAGCACAAAAAAGACTACGTTGTGCCTTACAGAGAAAAGTTGGTGTTAGATAGCTTCATTCAGGCATGGCTTATAATGCTTTTGGCTGTGAATTCCATGTTAATGAATCAGCAATATATATTAAATAAGGTGCCTTTAAACAGAAACACACAAAACAGTGTTAGGTATTGATTGTTTAATTAAATTGATGTGATCAGGGCTCCTAGGAACCCAGCTCTGTATTTCCCCCAGGAGCAGTGATTCAGTATTTGCTAATTCAGTCTTCACAAGGACTTTACAGAACATAACTATTGGGAATAAAGAGAATCAGCTATACCACAGAGAGAAAAGGATGGGCCCTGTGGCCTCTATATTTCTGCCACTGCTTACGGTAGAGTTGGGCACCTCTGGGAACCACTGTAGATTTGCAAGCCTACATGAACATGGAATGCATACCCACCATTCCTTGCCTGAGTCTCTCTGCCCAGACGTGACTCAGAGTTTCTCAGACTTCAGAAGGGCTGTGTGGTGTACGTACAGCTTATTATGCAATATCCGTAAGTGGGATTGGCAACTACACTCCGGAATCAAGCATATCAATATTTCTGCAACAAACTCAAGAATATTCTGCCAAGTGTGAGAAATAGACTCTCTGTAGCCTCATCTCAGTTCAGCATAGGTTTTGCCACCGAGAGAGTTGGCCATAAATGTAGCAATAAAATCAGTGGACTTTGAGAGCTGTGAGGATCTCATAATTGGGGATTAGAATGTGTGGGCCTGAAGAAGTACAATTGTACACCTGTAGTTAATTAATCCTCAAATGTTCTCTGCCTCACACAGGAATGAAAGATTTAAGGAAAAAGAGTATCAGTAGCCTTAAGAATTCAAATGAAATAGACCACGGTTGGTCCCCTGCTTCCTACTGCGGAAAGCCTTCACCCCTCCAGCTGGGTTCAGAGGCCTTGCAGGACCTGGCTTCTCTCTGGTTTTCCCGCTTACTCCCGGGTGGGGTCTGTCCAGATCTGCCTCCTCGGTTACTCCTTACTCCTGCCTTTCCATGTGGTTCTCAAATATTTTCTGAGCACCCTCCACATGCCAGGACTGCTGGGCACTGGGATTATAAAAGTGAAAAGACAGACGTGGCATCTGTCCTCATGCAAAGAAGGATGAGTATTGCCATCAGGAAGAATAGAGTGCTTTGGGGGCATTCAGTGGGGGTTAGATTAGTTTGGGGGCCATAGAGGATCAGTACAGGCTGGGCTCGGTGGCTCACACCTGTAATCCTAGCACTCTGGGAGGCCAAGGTGAGCGGATCGTTTGAGCTCAGGAGTTCGAGACCAGCCTGAGCAAGAGCGAGACCCCGTCTCGACTGAAAAAATAGAAAGAAATTATCTGGACAACTTAAAATATATAGAAAAAATTAGCCAGGCATGGTGGCGCATGGCTGTAGTCCCAGCTACTTGGGAGGCTGAGGCAGGAGGATCACCTAAGACCAGGAGTTTGAGGTTACTATGAGCTAGGCTGATGCCAAGGCACTCTAGCCTAGGCAACAGAGAGAGACTCTGTCTCAAAATAAAATAAAAAAAAAAAAAGGATGCGTATGAATTATTCAAGCAGGGTACAAAGTCCCAGCACACGATGACTTTTGCCTTGGCTTACCATTTTTCTGGAACGTGCTTTGTCTCCTGCCTGCCAACTCCTTAGGCCTTGCTTTCCCTAACCTCGAAACCCTCATTCGTGTCCCAGTCTCCATATGACGCTTGTAACTCATAGCTTGGCTGTGTGGTTAATTACATACCGTTTTGCTATTATTGGCTCATGTTTCTCACAGTTAGTCTTGTCTCTCCAGCTGAATTTTAAGACCTTATGCTGTTGCTAGTGCAGTTAGAACACTCTAGCTGCTCCCTAAATATCTGTTTGATCAGAAGTAAGAAACAACTGGTAGCCCAGTGGCTCCTTGACATAATTCTTTATAAACTTGGTTTGCACCACTCAACTTACGTTATCACTTGGTAAATCTCATGCTATTTTTACCCAGGATAAAGTGAAGAAATGGCTCACAGTAGTACATATCTGGTTAATTTTTATATCTCTAAAACCCTATGGGTCATCCAAGACCAGAGTCAGTAAAGAATGTTCCTGTGCTTTATTCTCAGGGTAAAACAGATGATAAAATGTCCTGAAAATGTTCATGCTGGCAAACATTTTTTACTTCCTGCATTTATTAATTCCTTTCTTTTTTTTAAAGCAGACTCCAAATGTAGCTAGTAGTTAAAATAACCCTGAAAAGTGCCTTGATTCTAAAATTTATAATAAAAATGTGAAACATTCCTGAATAAGAAATCTTCATAAGAAATATTCAAATATGGACTTGTTGAGAGAGAAAAAAATAACTTTAAATTTCAGGGTGGGGTAAAATCTGTTACATGCATAGGTCTTATTATTACCTTTCCTAAAGTATTGTTGACTCTGATAGATCACTAGTTTATTATGTATGGCTCTCATATCTTCTCATTTCAGGGCCTGTGCATTCTAACAAGATTATAATCATGCATCCATGTATTTTCTTGGTTTTGATCCACAGAACAAAACAAAGGACTACAAAATTGTAGGCATGTATTCAGATGGCATAAATGTCCTGGGCTTAATTGTCTTTTGCCTTGTCTTTGGACTTGTCATTGGAAAAATGGGAGAAAAGGGACAGATTCTGGTGGATTTCTTCAATGCTTTGAGTGATGCTACCATGAAAATCGTTCAGATCATTATGTGGTGAGCAGACACTGTTTAATGTCACTTTGCTTCCCCTGACAATTCTGTCTCCTTCAAATTAGAAAGAAGAGGCTTATGTTTTTCCACTGACCTCATCCTAGAGAAGATGTACATTTAATATCAAGTCACTGGAGTATGAAATAGTTCCACGTACTACTCAGGAGTTAGTTCATTAACAAAAGTCTAGTTAGCAGCCATTGTCTTTTCCCCAAAAGCTCTGGGAGATCATCTTGCTCTCAACCAGCATTCATGTAAGAAGGAATTCTTAAAGGGATGATTTGAAGGAGTTCCTTGCACAATGGAACACAAGGTGCTTTCCTTATTAGGCTCCGTGCAGAAGTGAGATTCAACATATTTACAACTGTTATGTCATGGGCACTGACAAATCTGAGTGAAAGCTGCCATCTGTGAGTGTACCAGTGACACCACCTGAGTATCTGCCCTGCCCCTGGAGATGCTAAGAAGTCTTCCTATCCTAGGAAGCATCTACTTTACTTATCTCATATCAAATTAGAGCAACATTATTTAATCCTAAGTGCAGAATTTGACAGTGACGTAAAGGGCTCAGTAAAAACAGCCAGGCAAGTCATTTAATCCTGCAGAAACCTCAGCTTCATGGTCTGTGAAAAAGGATAATAAAATCCACCCTGAGGGTTAGGAGAAGTACATTAAATGAAATGATGCATGTAAGATATTTTCCCCAACACAAAATGTAATGAGAGCTCCACAAATAGAGCTATTATGACCTCTTCCACTGCTAACGCTGTTGCTTCTATTGCTGGTACCTGGGAAACAAGATGACCATGGGCTAGTGTCCATATTTGGCAGTGAGGGTCAAGTCCAAATGGGATAAGCAGATGATATGACAATCAGCAGGATACATGTGCACTGGGAGCATGGCGTGGGGATGCACCAGTCTGACCACATGTTCTTACCAAGTTTGCAAACCACCCTTCTGGTAGTTTAGGTGGGCAACATTGAAGGTGCATGCAAGTACTAAAATCTAGAGCCAACAGAGTCCGCCCAGGACTTGAAAAAGCCCTTAGCTGCATTATGTACCCTGTGCCCCACCAGCTGAGCGCACATGCCAAGCTGGGGGTGCATGCCCTACCTTGTTTCTTCCCCAACAACCCCAGCCTGCAAAAACACATGTCTTTGCTGTGCTTACTTTCTAGTTACATGCCGCTCGGTATTTTGTTCCTGATTGCCGGGAAGATCATAGAAGTTGAAGACTGGGAAATATTCCGCAAGCTGGGCCTTTACATGGCCACAGTCCTGAGTGGGTATGTTGGACTCAAGAGAAGAAACAGGAGCTTCTCTGATGCAATGGGATGGCTGCTGAGAGGCTGGGTTTCAGTTGGTTAGAGTCAGCTTCTCTCCCACGTCAGGGGAAGATAGGGTTCAGAGATAAGAGAGCAGGGGAGGAGGGCTGCCCTTTAACAGCTGTACTGTAGGTGGATCACACTGCGCTAATTGCCAGCTCTTGGCAGAACAGCCTGGACCGGGCTTTGTCACTGCCTTTATTGGTTGTGTTAAAAATCGTTTTTTAAAACAAAGAGAAACCCACTCGTAGCCTCTCTTGGCTCTCTCCTGGACTTCGCTTCCTCAAGAATGCAAACTGGCCAAGCAAGTAAGAATAGCCCCGATGTACCCTGAGCCTGAAAGAAATCAGGAAGGGCCTAAATGAAGTCAAGCTCACGGGAATAGAAGCAGGATGGCCGGCCGGTTCCCACGCTGGTGCCGGGGCTGCTAATCGCCACCTGCCTGCATCATCAGGGGTCAGAGAGCATGCTGGGAAAATCTTGAGGCCAAGAGGAATTGTGGGGCTTTTTAGAAGCCATAATACTGGATGGCAGCAGGGGATTGGTTATTTGCGTATTTATTACAGCCCAGGTATTGATTCCTTCAGAGAGATGTGATGGAATAGGTTATGAATGTGCCCCCAGACACCTAGCCAGCGGCAGAGCATGCCACATAGACTAAGAAATATGGACCGAGGGATGAGTAAATATCATCGATCTGACTCCCACAGGCCAATACCCTCAAACTCCCAACTTAATCAGCTCACCTATTGGACCTTGATTGCACTGGGGTGGGGGGCAGTTTGCATCACGCAGCATTTGCTTCTTAATCTGTGTTTGGCAGAAGCACAGCCCTGCTAGCAAACACAGAAGCAGCCTGGGTTCCTATAGTGTGAGGGTCAGGGACAAATCCAGGGAGGCGAGACCTCTACCTCAGTAGAGGCCACCGTGCTCTGGGGCTGCTGAAACAGGCAGTACCAGGGACTGTGTCCAGGCAGTGACGTGGCTGAGAAGATACCGAGCCATTTCATAATGCAGTTCTGCTGCTTTTTCTATTCTCTCATCCTATCTAGGTTTCTAACAGAAAACTAAAAGTGAGTTCTGGGCCTGGTGTGGTGGCTCACACCTGTAATCCTAGCACTCTGGGAGGCCAAGGTGGGAGGATCTCTTGAGCTCAGGAGTTTGAGACCAGCCTGAGCAAGAGGGACACCCGTCTCTACTAAAAATAGAAAAATTAGCCAGGCGTGTGGTGCACACCTGCACTTTTCCCAGCTACTCAGGAGGCTGAGGCAGGAGGATTGCTTGAGTCCAGGAGTTTGAGGTTGCAGTGATCTGTGATGTCGCCATTGCACTCTAGCTGGGGCAACAGAATGAGACTCTGTCTCAATTAAAAAAAAAAAAAAAGTCAGTTCCTCATAGTTCTTAGCTACAAACTCTCTGTGGGCAAGACCCTCTCTGCAGACCTCCAGGATCTGTATTTTCAATGCCCATTTCTTATTGTTTCAAACTCACATGACTAATCTGTGAACTAGAAATTGTCACTTACATATATACTGTCAAATGGGTCTCAGTTCTTAAGCCCCCCGCCATTTTGTGTAACGTGTACATTTCCATGTGAAGCAGGAACATGGTTTTGGAGGCAGGAATAAAAAAGGGTCAGTCCTAAATTATGCAGGCACTTTTTTATTACTGCAACTCTGACTTCCGTCTTGGACAGTGGGCGCTGTCCAGCAAGGCGGCGGGGTGCCGGGGATGGAGGGAGGGGGGTTGGGGGGAGCTGTAATGACGTATCAAGTATAGGGACACAGAGGGTGCCAAGGAGGGAAGGATCAGCTCTGCCTGGGACAGTGAGGGAAGGCTTCCTGGAGGAGGAGGGAGGTCTAGCTGCGTCTTAGAGGAAGAGTAGGAATTCAGAAGCAGCAGAAGGAAGTGAGGAGCATTTTTGCACATGTAGCAGGAAAGGCATGCACGAGGCGTGGCAGCGTGATGTAACCCTGGTCTGTGAGCTCTGAAATTTGGATTCAGCTACTGGCTTTGCCATTAACTCGGACAAGACGCTTCATTTACTGAGTGAGCCTCTGCGTCCCCACACATGGAATGGGGACATATATTCCCGCCCTACTTCCTGTGTTCTCACTGGGTCATTATGAAAGTTGAACAAGATCATGAATATAAAAGCCGTTTGATAAAAGGGTTAAGTATGAGGCGGTGGCATGATCTTTGAAACTGTTTCTGTTACAGGCTTGCGATCCACTCCATTGTGATTCTCCCGCTGATATATTTCATAGTCGTAAGGAAGAACCCCTTCCAATTTGCCATGGGAATGGCCCAGGCTCTCCTGACGGCTCTCATGATCTCTTCCAGGTAAATAGAAGAAGGGTTTCTGGAAGAAGCCTCTAGCCAAACTTTATCAACTCTCACCTCGCTTGATGAAACAGACTCCAGCTTGTGGTTTTTGTAGCTACTTTTAACTTGGGAAATGACCTCCATATTCTCTGCGCCCTATTGAATGACTGTTCCCTGCCATCTTGGCATGGCCTGCACCCAGAGAGGGGTCGTAGTACAGCTGGGAGCAGCAGCAGGCACAGCACCTTCTAATTCCTGGACCCTCCAAAAGCTGCCAGCACGCTTTCAGCCCTTCGTTCACTTTTGGAAGATGTGTCTCTTCAGGTAGGAACGCAGGGCCAGCATTCCTAGACCGTAAGTTCCTCTCTCTTTTTATCACACAGTTCAGCAACACTGCCTGTCACCTTCCGCTGTGCTGAAGAAAACAACCGTGTGGACAAGAGGATCACCAGATTTGTGTTACCCGTCGGCGCCACCATCAACATGGATGGGACTGCGCTCTACGAGGCTGTGGCAGCTGTGTTCATCGCACAGCTGAATGACCTGGAGTTGGACATTGGGCAGATCATCACCATCAGGTGGGGTGTGGTGTCACACTCACTTTCCATCACTATTACTGGGATTGCCTTGAGTAACAGTGGTCTGTAAAGGGTCACTAAGAATCGCCCAGTGATGGATCTTTTTTCTTGGTCTACAGAGTCCCTTCCCAGGATTAAATACAACTCTGTTGTATGTAGTGGACTCATGATATATGCAAGATTTCTGCTTCAGGGTCTGGGTAGCCAAAGGCATCACTCTGTGCTCAGTTCAGCGTGCCCAGGTGCTGGACACAGAGTAGGCACAAAGACTCAAGGCTGAATGAAGGCCAGTCCCTGCTTTCAAGAGGTCCCTGATAGACAGGGATACAGATATCCAAATGAACACTCAGGACTGTGGTGAGGGCTGTAACAGAACCTTGCGTGGTGGTCACAGAGGGTACAGAGGAAGAAGGGCTAGCTCTTCCTGGGAAGGTGAGGGAAAGCTTTCCAGAGGAGGGGAAAGTTTATCTGAATCTTTGAAGAGGAATAGGCATTTAGCAGGTGAAGAAGGAAGCTTAAGAGCAGAAATGGATAGCAGAAATGGCTTGTGATGTAGCCGTGGCCTAGTTACAGAGTACAGATTATTTGTTATGGCCTGCATGAAGGCTACAATGTGGAGAACATACAGGAATGAGGAGGCAGGGATCATATCATGAAAGACTTTGTATGGGGAGCTCATGGAAGGGTCTCAGACACTTTGGCATATTGTAGACAGATCTGCATTTTAGCAAAATAACTGGTAACATGGCAGATGGATTGGATGGGGGCAGAAACCACAAACTAGAAGGCTGGTTAGGAGACTTGCAGAAGCCCAAATAAGGTATTAAAAGCCCACAGCAAGGTCCTGACACTGGGGATAGAGAAGAGCTAATGAATGGAAGAGGCATCTAGTGGACTCAGGCTAAGGGACAGGAAAGTCTAGGACAGGCGTCCTCAAACTACAGCCTGCGGGCCACATGTGGGTGCTTTTACCCATTTGTTTTTTTTACTTCAAAATAAATATGTGCAGTGTGCATAGGAATTTGTTCATAGTTTTTATTTAAACTATAGTCTGGCCCTCCAGCGGTCTGAGGGACAGCGAACTGGACCCTGTTTAAAAAGTTTGAGGACCCCTGGTCCAGGATGACTCTCAGCATCAGTGGATGATTCTGGATTGGTGGACAGGTCTTACCAAAACAGGGACTGGCACAAGAGAAGCAAGTATAGGTGGAAAGATAAAGAGTTAATACTTTTTGACACACTGAATTTGGCTGTAAGACCTCCAAGTGGAGATGTGCAGTGAGAAACATAGGTCTGGACTGCAGGTACAGAAGTCAGGGACGTCAGCTTAATGGTGGTCTTCAAATGTGTGGGCCACAAGTCAGTTGTCTGTTCAATCTGGGCTACGCCATGATTAGCTGTGACCTTGGGAAAGTGACTTGAATGCTCTAAGCTTCTGTTTTCTCACCTGTAAAGTGGGGATGCTAAGAATACCTACAATTATTCAAGTAGTGGTGATTAAGTAAGATGATGCATGTAAAATGCTTAAAACAGTGCCTACATGGTGAGCATCAGTGAATACTGAAAACGGATGGAGGATGCAGGGAAAGTTTGTAGAGAAGAGAAGGAGACTAAGGATTGAGCCTTGGAAAATCCTAGTGTAGAGAGATTTGCAGCTATGAAATGGTCCACAGAGTCCCATACTGCAGAGAATTCTGGTCAAGTGAGGACAGAAATTGTCTGCTCAAGTAGATGGTAGAAATATCATTGGTGAATTTTGCCAGGGTTGAACCAACTGTTCAATATGGCAGCCACTAGCCACAGGCAGCTAATGGCTAACTGAATCGGATGGCAGAGATTTAGAACATTTCCATCACTACAGAAAGTTCTGCTGGACACCATTGTATTGGAGTGATAAACTGGGATTAGAGTTAACCTGGAGACTTTAGTGTAGAGTAGAAGTGTAAGACTAAACTGGGTCCCTAGGCCAACTCAAAGTTGAATTTGAACCTTTTTAGAGTTAATTCACTGCTGTGTCCCCAGACTAGACATAAATTCTAGGCATAAAGTAAGTTTGTTAATTAATGTGTTCTAAAACAATACATTTTTAAAATCCTCCCCAACCCTAAATCATAAAATATTTATTGCTGTTTGCTTGAAATTGAAGACAAGTACAAAATATACCAATTGGCACAATAGCTGGGAAACTATCCAGATACTGCACGATCTATAAAAAAAAAGGTTAGTGGCTAAAGAAGCCTGAGCCAAAGAGCTTGAGTAAAGTCCTATAGTTACAACAGCAGAGAGTAGGTTAAAGTTAAAAGCTTGAATCATGCCTTAAAAAGTTTCTGCCCCGCAACCATCTATGTGGTTGTTACTTTTACATTTCCAAGGGTTTTTCCCTACCTCCCTTCATCCTGGCCTGTGGAACCCAATCTGCACTGCATTGATGTCCAAGGGGTGGTTGCATAAAGTGCCAGTTCTTTCATGTATTTGCCACTTTATGATGAATTTCTTTCCTCTTCCTTAGTCATAAGTTTTCTAGATCTTTCTAACCTTTTCTTTTCTCTTTTCTTTTCCTTCTCTTCTCCCCTCCCCTCCCCTCCCCTCCCCTCCTCTCCTCTCCTCTTCTTTCCTGACTGCTAAAAGAATCTACTTTGTCCCAGAGGCCAAATAGTCAACTCACATTAAAACCTCTTTCCCTACTCTCTGGCTTATTCTTAAATTAGACTTGCTGATAACTAGTTGCCCAGAACCAATAACAACTGTGAGGCCCAGAGTAATCATCTACTTAAAATTTAAAATCCTCTCTGGCTCTACCTGGGAAATAACAAAAGTTGTTTTAACTTTACAGGTTATAGTATATACTGTATAGTATATAGTTATAGATCATGTGACTAATGCTTAAAGAGATTTTTAGAGCCATAGTATATTTCTTTCTGTGGACATATCAAAGAAACATAGGGTACCATCTACCCAAAACATACCCTTTTGTGATTTTATCATAATATTCACTTATTGAAAGTTACAACTGATTGAAAAGTAGATAAGTTTTCAATATAAATTTCCTATAAAAAAAGATAATTATAGGATTTGGGGCCTAGAGAGAACTTAGAGAAGAAAAGTAGTAATAGTAGTAGTTGTTATTGTAATAGTGGTTGTTGTTTTGGTTGTTGCTACAGTATTAGCAGAAGTTGTAAATACTAACAGTAGCACAATAGTAGCAGTAGAAGCAGTAGCAGCAACTGCTGTTGTTGCAGAAGTAGCAGCATAATGGCATGGGGTTTTTTGGATTTTTTATTGAGGTGATATGTACATACATAATTTGCCATCTTTACCATCTTTAAATGTACAGTTCAGTAGTCATAAATACATTTGTATTTCTTTTTTTTATTTCCTTCATCTCCCCACCTCCCTTCCCAGCCTCTGGTAGCCACCAATCTACTCTCTATTTTCATGAGATACACTTTTTTAGCTCCCACATATGAGTGAGAACATGTGATATTTGTATTCTGTGCTTGGTCTATTTCACTTTAATAGAGTGGTCTCCAGTTCTATCCATGTTGCTGCAAATGACAGGATTCCATTCTTTTTATTGCTGAATAGTATTCCATTGTGTATGTACAACATTCTCTTTACCCATTCATCTGTTAACAGGCACTTAGGTTGATTCCATATCGTGGCTATTGTGAATAGTGCTGTAATAAACATGCAAGTGCAGGTATCTCTTTGATAATTGATTTCCTTTGTTTTGGATCTATACCCAGCAGTGGGATTAGTGGGTCAAATGGTAGTCCTATTTTTAGGGTTTTTTTGAGGATCCTCCATACTGTTCTCCACAGCGGCTGTACTAATTGACATTCCCACCAACAGTGTGTGAGGGTTCTCCTTTTTCCACATCCTCACCAGTATCTGTTATTGCCTTTCTTTTTGGTGCAAGCCATGTTAACTTGGGTGAGATGGTATTGCATTGTGGTTTTGATTTGCATTTCTCTGATGCTTAGTGACATTGAATATTTTTTCATATACCTGTTGGCCATTTATGTCTTCTTTTGAAAAATGTCTGCTCAGATCTTTTGCCCATTTTTAATCGGATGATTTTTTTGCTGTTGAGTTGTTTGAGTTATTTTTGCTATTGCATTGTTAAGAGTTATTAACCCTTTGTCAGATGGGTAGTTTGCAGATATTTTCTTCCATTCTGTGGGTTGACCCTTCACTTTGTTGATTGTTTCCTTTGCTGTGCAGAAGCTTTTTAGCTTGGTGTGATACCATTTGTCTATTTTTGTTTCTTTGTGGGGTTTTTTTGTGTGTGTGTATATATTTTTTTTTATTTCAGCATATTATGGGGGTACGAATTTTAAGGTTTCAAATAATGCCCTTGCCCCTCCTCCCCCCACAAGTCTGAGCTTCAAGCGTGACCATCCCCCAGACAGTGCACATCTCGCTCATTATGTATGTATATACCCGCCCCCACCTTCCCCCTCCCACCTGCCCAATACCCAATTAATGTAGTTCCTATGTGTCCACTTAGGTGCTGATCATCTATTTCTGTTTTGATTGCCTGTGCTTTTGAGATCTTACACAAAAAATCTTCTACGAGACCAATGTCCTGGAGCATTAGAATGGCATATTTTTAAGCATATACTATACAGGTGCTATAACAGATGGCTTAAATATAGTATCTCATTTAATCTTCACAGCAGCCTGCAAAGTAGACATACTATTCCCATATTACAGGCAAGAAATTGAGATTCAGAGAAGTGACTTACTTAAAGAAACGCTGCCAGTAAAATGGCAAAGCCCAAGTATAACTCAAATGGGTCTGACTTTAAAAAACTATGTTCACTCTAGTTCACAACCCAACCTTCAGCCCATTTAGAGAGCCAAGTTCAATGGCCTGTCCTAAAACTAGACCTCAGTGTGAGGAAAGCACTTTGTCCCGGTGATTATTATGTTGTCTTCTGTGAAAACCCTCTACATCAAAGTAGGATATGTTCAAGCAGGAATAGGTTTTTATATTGTTTTCCCCAATCTGAAGATTTGTAGTTCTGAGTGTCAGACCAAAGCCAAACTGCCAAGGCCTAGCAAGCAAGGTCAAGGCTCAAGGGCAGAGTTTTCTTTGACTACAGGATTTTGAGTTTCAAGCCCAGCCTCAGGCCATAGGGACTTGGTTAACTGTGACATGTCAGGGCTTCCAAGAGGGATCAATGGGCATGGGCACAAATCACTTCTGACAAAGAAAACCCATTGATGCATTCAGTTTAAATTTTTTTTTCAATCAGCATTAATATAAACTCGGCTTTTCCAAAGAGTGCTTAGGGCAGAACAGATCTAAAGGATTACGCAGGAGCCTGAAACCTTTAGAGAAATTGGTACAGCCCCAGAAATTTCTAAGTTACTGTAAATTAGTGCCCACAGCCACTGAATGAAAACACTTGTCAAAGAACTCTGTCCATGTTGGACGGTACCTTCAAATGCCCTGTGCAGCACATCAGTTGACAGATGAATCAGCTTCCTAAGAACTCAGACTTTTTGAACCCAGAAGAATATGGATTTGTGGATAGAGTCAGGGATTCCTCTAGTTTAAGTTGGCAGTTTCCACATTTTCACCTTCCAACCCAGTGACATCTGGACATCAGTTTAGGCCTTGCTCAAGGGTAAGGACATATCTCCAGAAAGTATCTTAGGTGTCCCCTCTAACTCATCCAATTGAGGGACTTTTCAGGGCATTCTGAGCCCTCATTTCCTCCAGAATGATCCCATTAAAATGAGGGAGATATTGCCAATGAAAACCTGCACATTACAAAGAGAAAAATCTTTAGTGTCACATCTTACCTGCCCAAGAGTGATTTTTTTAAAATTTCAGAATATTATGGAGGTACAAACGTTTTAGTTACGTGAATTACTTCTGTACAGTTTGAGTCAAAGTTATAAGCGTGTCCAACACCCATATAGCATGCATTGTACCCATTTGGTGTGAATTTACCCATCCCCTCCTGCCCCCCCCACCCCCCGGCACCTGCTTGATTTCCATTGATTTTTACCACCATATGTGCACACAAGTATTGATCAGTAAGTTTCAATTTAGTAGTGAGTACATGTGGTTTTTGTTTTTCCATTCTTGTGATACTTCACTTGAAAGGATGATCTCCAGTTCCATCCAGGTTGTTACAAAAGGTATTAGTTCACCATTTTTTATGGCTGAGAAATACTACATGATATACATATTCTACATTTTGTTGATCCACTCATGTATTGATGGGCACTTGGGTTGTTTCCACATCTTTGCAATTATGAATTGTGCTGCTATAAACATTCTAGTGCAAATGTCTTATTTATATAATGTCTTTTTTTTCTTTGGGTAAATACCCAGTAGTAGGATTGCTGGATCAAATGGTAGTTCTACTTTTAGTTCTTTGAGGTATCTCCATACTACTTTCCATAGAGGTTGCACTAGTTTGCAGTCCCACCAGCAGTGTATGAGTGTTCCTATCTCTCCACATCCACGTTGGCATCTGTTGTTTTTGAACTTTTTGATAAGAACCATTCTAACTGGAATTAGGTGATATCTCATTGTGGTTTTGATTTGCATTTCCCTCACGATTAGAGATGTTGAGCATTTTTTCATATGTTTATTGGCCATTAGTCCATCTTCTTCTAAAAAGTTTCATGTATTTTGCTTACTTTTTAATGGGGTTGTTTGATGTTTTCTTGCTGATTTGCTTAAGTTCTTTGTAGAATCTGGTTATTAGCCATTTACTGGATATATAGCATGCAAATATTTTCTACCATTTGGAGGTTATCTATTTGCTTGATTGTTTCCTTGGCTGTGCAGAAGCTTTTTAATTTAATTGGGTCCCATTTATTTATTTTTGTTGTTGCTTTGATTGCCTTTGGGGTCTTCTTCGTAAATTCTTTGTCTAGGCCAATTTCTATAATAGTTTTTCCAACCTCTTATTCTAGAATTCTTATAGTTTCATGCCTTAGGTTTAAGTCTGTTTTCCATCATGAATTAATTTTTGTAAGTGATAAGAGGTGCAGATCCTGTTTCAGTCTTCTCCATGTGGCTTCTCCAGTTTTCCCAGCACCATTTATTGAATAGGGATTCTTTTCCCCAGTGTATGTTATTGCCTCCTTTGTCAAAGATCAGATGGCAATATAATGATGGTTTTATATCTGGGTTCTCTGTTCTGATCCATTGGTCTAAGTCTCTGTTCTTGTGCTATTTTGGTTACTATAGCCTTGTGGTCTGGTAAAGTGATATCTTCCAATTTGTTCTTTTTGCTTAAGGTTGCTTTGGCTATTTGGCATCTTTTCTTGTTCCATACAAAGCATAGAACTATTTTTTCTAGATCTGAAAAAATGACATTGGGGCTTTAAGGGGGATTGTATTGAATCTGTAAATCACTTTGAGTAGTATAGACGTTTTAACAATGTTGATTCTGCTGATCCATGAGCATGATATGTTTTTCCATTTGTTCATATCCTCTGCAATTTCATTCCTCAGCGTTTCATAGTTCTTTCCCTATAGAGGTCTTTCAACTCCTTGGTTAAATATATTCTTAGGTATTTTTTGTTGTTGTTGTTGCTATTGTGAGAGTTACTGAGTCTTTGATTTGACTCTCAGCTTGATTGTTATTGGTGTATAGGAATGCTACTGATTTGAGAGATCTTTTTAAATTCATGGTAATAAAGTTCATCTGGCTGCCTCTCCTGGATTCCAGATCTCTCTTCCTTTTGTGGAAAGTGCATCCTCTGGCAAAAAGCAGTAGTCAGGAGTAAATGTTTGTACCTTGGACAGGAGTCATAGCTTTTCTCAATTCAGTGCCCTAAAGGACAGCTTCCAGAGAGGTGAAGAGTCTTGTGATATCAAGAGAATACATAAAACCTGCTTAACCTTTGCCTCATTCCTTTGCCTTCACCTGAAACGCCCTTGCCATCCACCCCTACTACCATCCCTCTACCCATCCTTCAAGGCAACGTAAGTTCCTGGCACATATTAGGTGCTCAGTGAATGATTGGGTGGGTGAGTAGATGGAAGAAGGGAGGAGAAAGGCAGGTGGAGAGGTACATGGCACTTATTCAGGATGGATGCATGCACGGAGGCATAGATAAAGCATTCTATATACTCCCCAGTGGGTAAACATTTCCCTTTCTCGTGAATATCTCTTGCTCATTTTTTTGGTGTCATTCATGTAGTTCTTCCTTGCATTAGAGCCATGTGCCATATTTCCCCCTGCAAGGAGACACCATCATAATCTTCCCAGCCCCCCAACAGCTCTCATCCTATAATGAGGCAGACCTGGTGCTCCTCAGATAACAGATTCTGAATGCTCAATTTCGGGACACAGCAGGAACAGCCAATGGGACTAATGATTTCAGGCCAAAGACTTTAAAGGGAGAGATGGGTGTCTAACTCCTTTCTTGTTGCTGTGTTTTGGCTACAGTGTCACAGCCACAGCTGCCAGCATTGGAGCTGCTGGTGTGCCCCAGGCCGGCCTGGTGACCATGGTGATCGTGCTAAGTGCCGTGGGCCTGCCTGCTGAGGATGTCACCCTGATCATCGCTGTCGACTGGCTCCTGTGAGTTGGAATAAATGCACTGCCTCAGCCGGATGGGCAGGCAGGCAGCCATGCAGACTCTGCAGCCTGTCATCATTGTCCCCTCAGATTGCCTAATGAGCCACCTGTTGCTGCTTTAATTTCCCTCTGATCAGGCCATCTGATAACGTGCTTAAAAATTAACTCCTCGTAACTTGGGACAGTGATTTTAAAAAGCCAGTGAGCCGTATCAGCTCATTATATCTGGTAATGCTCAAGGTTAGGAGCTGGGTGTGGGGTGAGATAAATAAACAGAGAATAATAAGGTGAAGAAGCTGGGCAAGGCCATCCTGGCCTATCCTAGCCCTGTTTCAACATTGTAGGCTCAGAACTACCTGGTTCAAAACCAGTCCATCTTCCCAAGCATCTTCAGAGCCATCAGGGGTAGTGGCTTTGGGGTAAGACTGACCTGGGTTCGAACCCCCTATCCAGTGTCTTACTTGCTTTTTGACCATAAGCACATTCCAGAAGGCAAAAAGCCCCTGCACCTGGCTTGGAAGCTGTACCATGTGGGGCTACTTCAGCAGCTAGAACCCTCCAAGGGGCACCCTTCTTGCAAAGATACCCTACCATCAAGGCAAGGTTTGGTTTCTGTTTCTAGTGGTGATGGTGGATTTGCACTTCTCTCCTCTCCCTGGTTCTTCCTGGAACCAGTGCCCTTCACTGCCAAGATACCCAGATGAGTCAAAGGTCCCGTCTGAGGTCATGTAGAAAGAAGTCAATGGTCAATAGAAAGACATGAGGGTCAGTTCATGGGACAGAAAGACATGAGGGCCAGTTTAATGCTTGGCCTTGTCGTGAATAACAGAAGGGCATCCAGAGGGCATGTGTAAGCACTGCTGGCCTCTTCTGCCCTGCAGGTGTAGTTTTCACAAGATGACCCATGCACACAGTTCCTATCACAAAACTGGTATCAAAATAGATACTCCCCTCTGCAGTGTGCCTTCCCTACACATCTTCCTGCCACCCGCCTCTTCTCCAGGCTGTTTGGGATTTAAGACTGGCTGAGGGTGTCTCAGGGAAATGCATTCCTGGGCTGACCTGTGTTTTCTGACCCTGTGCTCTGTGGCATTGCTGCTGGCTTGTTCATAAATAGCGCTGTCTAGTTTGGTAAAGAAACAGGTACATCAGGGACATGAACACACACACACTTGGCACATAAGCCACCCACAAAACATCCCGAGTTCTCTCACCTTAGCCAAAAGAGAACCCACAATGTCATTTACAATGAACTGGAAAACCCCCAAGACAGAGGTTAGGGTTGAAAGATGTACTGAATTCTGAACCTCCTTTAGTCTCCCAAAATATCTGGGAAGATTCTATTTACATTTCTTTGGAAGGAAAGGAGGGGATTTAGGGAGATTCGTTGCTACTTATTGGGAGCACAGATGTAGGGGAGCCTGTGTGCTCATTCTGTGCCTTTCCAAATGACCTGCCCCTAGCTGGTGAGGAGCCTGTGGTTCACTGGTCACGAGGACAGCATTTTCTGCATTTACTTAAATCTGCACTGAACACGTCACGTCCTTTGGTCTCTCAAAGGGAAAGGAAAATGAAATCTGGGCCTCCTGTCTGACTCTCCTGTCTCTTCCTCAGGGACCGGTTCAGGACCATGGTCAACGTCCTTGGTGATGCTTTTGGGACAGGCATTGTGGAAAAGCTCTCTAAGAAGGAGCTGGAGCAGATGGATGTTTCATCCGAAGTCAACATTGTGAACCCGTTTGCCTTGGAATCGACAGTCCTGGATAACGAAGACTCAGACACCAAGAAGTCCTACGTCAATGGAGGCTTTGCTGTAGACAAGTCTGACACCATCTCGTTCACCCAGACCTCACAGTTCTAGAACCCGCGGCTTCAGATGACTGGGAACGATGAAGGACATCCCCATGAGGGTCATCTCATAGAGAATTCAAACATTAATTAAGGAAAAGAAAAACACTAATGTCCAATTGTACATTTGATTTGATAGATCTCCAGATTATTTTCTATATTTGGATTCACAGCCTTTGCTCTCCAGTTTTTGGGATTTGAGGGTGGGGTAAGATGAAAAGAAATTGATTAAAAGGAAGGTTGTTTTATCTAGGTTTTAGAAATTCTATGAGACAAAGTTTGGAAGTATATACAGTAATAACTGTTGGAATTACTAATGGATATGGAAGAGAAATTGCTTTCTCATGCACAGACCATTGTTCTGGATTTAAAAAGATAATATCCTGTCGTTGGTTACAAATTTTTACTCAGGCTTTCTATTGGCATGGATTTTCTTTGTCCTCTCACTTTTTTATAGATTATAATGCATCTGAAAATATTCCTCCCCAGTTAATGTGCCAAATTGTTCATTTTGAACTCATCTTCAGCCAATTTCAAAGAAACTGCTTTGAAAGAAAACAGACCAGCACAGTTCTGCAATAACAGTTTTAAGATGGGCATAGGGTTGGGGGGAAGGGAGAGGGTTCTTTTTTCAATGTACTGTATTGGGACGCTGGTAACTGTTAACCCAGTGTTCAGTATAGAGCTATATATATGTGTGTGTGTGTGTGTATATATATATTTATTATTTTCATATAATTTGCCAGACAGAGATCAGAATTGAAAACTGTCAATGTGAAATAAAGAGCTCTCGTGTACTTGAATAATAACCACAATTCCAACCCAGGTCTGTTTCAGGGCTTATCAGAACTCCTTTCTCAGGAGCACTAGAATGAGAAATCATGTTGTGTGACGTTTTCACATCTGTGTATCATCAGCCCTAAATCAGAGATGTATTATGGTGATACTCCAAGGTAGCATTGCTATTCATTTACAACTTCCAGATTCGAGCTACCTGGAGGGAATCTATATAAGATTATATACAAAGGTGTCACTTGCAAAAGGATGGAATGTTCTTTTATCCAACTGGAAGGCTTCATTCTTCCAAGTTCATTCATACCCATTTAAAGAGGGCAGTACTTTGCCACCCTTGCACTTTTGTACCCATCAGGGCCCAAACAATAGTGGCAAACTACCAACTAAGTTGTATTTTAATATAGATCCCATGGTTTGAACAAGTTACGTTGCAGGAAAAAAAGCTGTCCCTACTCTGGATTCTTGCAGAGTAAACCCCACAACATGAGATACTGGTATCAGTGGTTCAGGGGAGATTATTCTATTCCACCATACTTGTCTCCTTCTCCAGAAAGGAATGTTCTAACTATTAATAGTAATCTTGGCCCTACTCATTAAAACCCTCTGCTTGTCATTCTCCTGCTAATTTATGAAGATACCTTATTAAAGTCTGTGCTTCAGTTTTCATCTTGTAAATAATGCTTAACATAAACTTGTACTTACCCTGAGATCCAAAATAGTCATGTTTCTGCAGTACTGTGTGGCCAACTTAAACCTGTGCCGTTATATTTAAGAAATAAGAAATTGTGCCAAAGATAGCAGAAAAGGAAATAAATGCTCAATATTGACCACCTGCACCTGAAATCTACAACAGAATGATACTGAATTGCCATGTAATATCAGAAATAGTGACCAGTGATTCAATGTGAATTTTAAAATGCAAATATTGGTATTATTTATAGGAAATAAATCTAAATATTCATGAAGTTGAATCAGTAATTTCTCTTGGGCTGAATGATTTTACCCCCATATCAGGTTGCTCCAGTTAGTGGCACTGGAGTTGGCTGAGCTGTTGGTGAACTGCGGGTCATCCTTATTTTGGAGTCGGTTTATAACCAGCCTCTTAACACTGTGTGCTATTAACTCATAAAAGAGAACAATGTTCCATTTCAGTCTCAATAAACATTTCCCTCATTCTTTCTTCCCCTCCTTTTTCTTCCTCTTATCTGTTATTTCATCGTACTTACGTGGACGGGTGTGGGAAGGCAGAGATACGGTCTGTTGAATCAGATTGAATATGAATTATTGTTTTTAAAACTTAATACTTCAAGAATAAAAAGGCAAGGCTTGAAGAAAAATAATCTGATTCCTGATGTTCACCAGTGGGAATTACAAGGCAGAAATACCGTGCTATTATGAAGAGTTGTGCCATATTTTGTGACTTGAGATGAAAGTAGAATTTTGTTAGAAATTACTATAATAGGAGACAGTCTTATCCCAGTATGACAGTGACTTGATTTCACGGAAGGACCAGTCCTGTCCTCTGAAACAGGGATACAAACTACAAATGACTGTATTCAGAGTGCTCTTTAAAGGGATGGCACGGTCTGGCCTGGAATACTTGAGTCATGAGGGCATTCTGTGGGGCACAGTGGACTCACCTGTTGTGATACACGACAAAGGAATGGACAGTTCCCTATTCCCCACTAAGAGAGGATAGTATCTCCTCTAAAAAATGCTTATCACTGCCTGGCCAAAGGAATACAGGGTAGTTTTTTTCGTTTACAACATGGGAGTAAATACCCAATAGCACAACTCCTTAGGAAAAGAAATATTTGTTTGGAAGAGTTGGTGCACCTGAGTAGGGGGCCTCCCTGTGATTTTGATCTTGCCCAGAGTACACTCATGCACAGGGGAATGGTGTCATCAGCGCTGGCAAATGACTTTATTTTTGCAACAAATCTTTATGAGCCAACTGGGTACAAGACCCTTTATTAAAACACACCCCTGTTCTTAGAACAGCCATGGGAAACATGTTTGGCTTATAATCAGGTAGTGGGCCAGCAGCAATCTGGCTTTGCATGGGTTTATGAATCTTCCTTCCTGGAGCAGAGAAAGGAAATAGTCCTGTACAACCTTGGCAGAATCCTAGAAGATTCTGTGTGACAAGATTGATATTCTGTATTCTCTAGCTGCCCAGAAGGGACCACAGAACACATTGATCGGGGACACAGGTCTGATTTCTTTTCATATTTGTGAGCTTTGCCAATAATCTAAGCCTTCTCTTCCATGAAATGGGAATAGTAATTCTTGCCTCATAAGAGACTAAGTATTAAATGAGAAAATGCATGTAACGCATTTAACAGAGACCCTGTCATATAATATGGTTAATGAATGCTATTGCCACTCCCCCACAAAAAAAAAAACAACCCTACAACCTCCTCCCTCCCTCATTTATTCACATGGGTAATCCACAGAGATGTGATTCCAGTGTTTTAGGACCCATGTCACTACATGATTAAGGACTGTAGCTCCTACCACTTGGTGTTAGCTGGGTTATTAGAGCAAACAGTATGTCCAACCTAGTGAGACTTCATAAACAACCCTCAGTCTATAAAGAGGACATGTGTAGACTTTGCAGAGATGGGACATTTTAATCTACAGAGTATAAGACTTGGAATTTCTTCTGTAAAGTATCATGTAGGAAGTAAACAAATGCAAGTGTTCCCAAGTGTTTGCAATCTTTCTTTCTGTGGTCTGAGACACAGAGAGGGGTTTGAGATGCTCGGGCTGAGTGAGGCTGAGATGTACATTCACGTAACACCCCTTCAAACATCCCAAAAATTAGCATAGGGCATGAAGTTCATTTTTGCAATCAGGGCCTATAAACCTCATGTGACTCCTCGAAAACTCTTCCCCACCAGCCAGAGTAGACTTATTCTGGGCCCCAACTGGGGCTTTTTAATACACCCTTTGATAGGAAATGTACTTCCCTCTCCTGCAAGCTTAGGCTTTTTAAGTAAAAGCTACATATATAAACAAGAAGTAGGCTTTGCCAGATTAGCTTTGGGAACAATACATTGGTCCACATATATGGAATTGAGTGACTACCCACCTAAGCACATGAAGTTATTGATTCTCAATGGCCAAGGCTACAGAGTGCCACAAAACTCCCAAGCAAGCAGTGAGCTCCAGCCACACAATTGCCCATTCCTTCCCTCCCTAGGACAAACCACTGCCATATATGATTTCAAGGGCATTTCTGCAGAATTAGTGACACATTTCTGGTTTCATCTACAAATCTACCCTTGGTCTGCCACTTTTAAGGTATCACAAAATTCAGAACAGTTCTAAGTGAACCCTCCAAAACAAGTTAAAGATCCATATTTATTATACTGGTCAGAGAAAACAGGAAAGGAACACTTCTAGAGAAGCTTTGCTGGTTTCTAGATCTCCACAGCCTGGAGCTGGGGAGCTCTGGCCCCTAGTTGGGACAGCACTAGGGTATTACATAGAAGCTTGCCTTGAGAAAGTGCCATTTGTCAGAAAACAGAGACAAAGAACCCTGGAACTAAAACACAGAATCAACCAAACTCCTGAGCAGTAGCGTTTGGATGCCTCCGAGAGAAGCTGCCTTTTCCGGGCAGACTGCAGGCTCCGGTAGCTGCAGTTCCTCCATGACCTGGGAAAGCGGTTAGCAAGTGTTAGGAGGATGTCACATTTTTCCACTTCAGGGCCTTCGAGGGTATGCAAAGCAGGGTTGCATCATCTGGGCATTTCAGAGTCAAGAGTTTGGCCCCCAGGGGAAAGCATGAAGAGTCTGAGGATCTGACACTAACCAGGATTTGCTTTATCTTGTCCACACTCTGTGGGAAGGTACATTCTCCAAGGAGAAGTTAAGACAGATTGAAATGAATTGAGTCATCCTGGGAGGGCAGTCACTGGAGCAAAGGTACCCCTTGGTCCATTTTATGGGCACACCTTCACAAAGTGCTGAAGGCATTCACATTTTAAAGATGACTTTGATCCTCCTCCAAGCATTCAAGAGTAACTTTCATCTAAGGAGCCCTTGTGTTGTGCTTCCAAGGTTATCAGTTTAGCTTGGCAAGAATAATAAAATGCCGGCCAGAAGGTTTGTCTGAGCTATGGACTCGGGAAAAAATAAAATAAAAAAGGTTCTCCAAAAATGAATCTGAGGATAATAAAATGTCCAGGTCTTTAGAAAACTGGGTGGGTCTGACAGGTGTCAGAGAAGTGCCAGTGTGCAAATTCATGTTATGAATAAAAGCAATGGCAGTCAGCAACTCAGGGACCCTGGCAGATCTTAACACCTGCTTTAGTCTTCCCAGCATGCCAAACTGGCTTTAACCCCTAGGGCATGGGAACTAATCCTCCATTTCCTAATTTAGCAAGAAAGGTTATGACAGACAAGACTGTGTCAACTTCACATTAATCACACACAAACCCACAGCTCTCTGCTCTTTCGGGTGGGGCCAGTTAGGTTAGAAAAACACGCCACCTGCAGTTGATGAAAAAATTAGACATGCAAACAACAAAGCAGACTCAGGCTGCAAGGATATTTAGTCTGCTTTTCTTGCACTAAGGAAAAGTTTGCTTCTGTATCATTGCAGGCAGACAAATCATCTACCCTATTCTTGGGCATCATTACTGTTCATAAAGATGACACTCTAAGCCAAATAAAGATCCAGTTTCTTTTAAGATGTTGATTCTCTGCCCGGATGAGTACAGGAAGGGATGTCCTGATTCCAGAAGGAAAACCAGTAACAACGACACAGAGGAAAATCATTTTTATTTATTTGGCAAACGCTGGCATTGCAGTTACTATGTGGCAAACACTGTTCTTGCTTAACATTAAGTCATTTAATCTCCTAACAGCATCATGAAGTGAGTACTATGATTATCCCCTTTCTACAGATGAGTAAACTGGCATTAAAAGTGAAGCCACGTGCCTAAAGAACATACAACAAATAGGTGGCACAACAATCTGGCTTCAGTGTCAGTGTTCTTCACCAGGCATTGTAAGGCAGAGAGAGCCAGAAGTGCTAGAATATTAATTGTAACTCAAGTCTGGGCTGGCCCAAAATTTTCATGTCAGATAAGAATCATTGTAGAGATCTATTGTACAGCATAGCACCTATAGTTAATATTGCACTGGATACTTAAAAATTGCCTAAGAGGATGGCTCTTATGTTAAGTGTTCTTATTATACCCCCAGAAGTAATAAATAAATAAAGAAGGTGAAAGAAAATTTTTGGAGGTGATGGATAGGTTTGTGGCATAGACCCTGGTGGTCCCTTCACAGATGTATACTTATCTCCAAACTCATCAAGTTGTACATATTAAATATGCAGAGTTTTTTGTAGGTCAATCATACCTCAATAAAGTGGTTTAAGAAAAAAAAAAGAAGCATTGTTAACAGCAAGTGCTAAGTATGTGCTGGCACTGTACTAAGTATTAATATTTTACATGCGTAATCTCATGTATTCTTTTCAACAGTCCTATTAAGCAAGGTAATATTATCCTCTGTTTCCCAGAGGTGGAAACTATAGCTTAGCAAGGTTAAGTAACTTTCAAAGTTCACAGCTGGGATTCAAACATGATTCCTAAGTCTTACCCTAACTATTAAGATATGGTGCATCCAGATGCCTAAAAAGTAAAAGGCAATGCATGACAGTATCCTACTGTCACCTCTTTAAAGGCTGTCCATCTTTTCTAATCATGTCATTTCACTGGCTATAGTCAAATTTACTCCCTCGGGCGGGCGTGATGGCTCAAGCCTGTAATCCTAGCACTCTGGGAGGCTGAGGCAGATGGATCGCTCAAGGTCAGGAGTTCGAAACCAGCCTGACCAAAAGCAAGACCCCATCTCTACTAAAAATAGAAAGAAATTAATTGACCAACTAAAAATATATATACAAAAAATTAGCTGGGCATAGTGGCACATGCCTGTAGTCCCAGTTACTCGGGAGGCTGAGGCAGGAGGATCGCCTGAGCCCAGAAGATTGAGGTTGCTGTGAGCCAGGCTGATGCCACGGCCCTCACTCTAGCCTGGGCAACAAAGTGAGACTGTCTCAAAAAAAACCAAAAATTTACTCCCTCAAATTCCCTCTCCCTGTTTTCCTATTCTAGGAAAGATTAATTTAAAATGTGTCTCTATTATCTCCTACCGACCTCACCTCCTTCATGGTTGATATGATATCATCATATCACCTTTAAACCTTTCATTCAAAACCCAATTCTTTCAAGATGCCCTCTCTGTTCCCAAATCAAGGATGAAAAGGTATCAGAATAAACACTGGAACCTTATGTCTCTTTTCCCTGTCTTCCCAAATTTTGGGGGCTGTTTATTGGTCTTGGTTCTCTTCCTCCATTTCCTCCCCACTCACCAACACCGCAGTCCCAGCCTGCGGTTTGGCTTCCACCCCCAAAACTCTCCTGACTCGCCAAGGCAATCAATGTCCTGCCTGTCAAGTCTAAAAGGCACTTTTTCAGTAGTCAATGTTTACTCTTCTGCAATATTTGTCACCACTGATTAGCTCAGTGTTCCACTAAGTTCTCTTAACCTCGGCTTCCAAGACATTATCAGGTTCTGCCCCGCCCTGATCTTTCCCACCTCTCTTCCATCAACTTTGTGACCTCCTCCTGCTGCTCCTTTACTGTGGGTCTCTTCTCTGCCTGTGCCAAACACACAGGGGCCCCTCAAATATTTGTGGAATAAATGAACAAGATCCATATCCTTCTGGTCTCTCTCACTATACTTTCTTCACCAGAAACTCATCCATTATTATGGCTTCAACTACCACCTCTATACAGATGATTACCAAATATGTGTATCCATAATATCTGTAGCTGCCCTTGGTTTCTCCCACCCAGATCTCCAAGCCAAACCCCAGATCCCCATTTCCAACTTCTGTTGGGCATTTCCAGATGGCCTTTCCACCATCTTTTTAAACCGAGCTTATCCAAAATCAACATCATAAATTTTTACTATAGTCTCTCTTTCCTAAATTGGGTATTGTGTTTTCAAAACCACCATTATGTCCCTTGCAACCTAACTTCATAAAAATTTCTCCCTGCTTTTGATTCCAAGAGGTTTGCGGTTCCAAGGCAGGTCTATAGAGGTTAGATAATTTATTCAAATCTCTCTGCTCTGGGCTTCAAGGGGTAGCCCCTGAGTGAACAGTGCGGCGTCTTTGTGAAGTGAGTGACCCAAGACTGAGCTTCCGTTCAGATATGAGTAACTGGACATGGTGTACTCCTGCATTTTCTCCTCTCATGTAATTCTTGAATAAGCAGCTTATATTGTGATAATCCACTAAATTCTATTTACAACAATGAGACCTTCATAGTAAGAACAAGATTTAGAGGAATTAAAAAAAAATCACTAAACTAAATCCAAGACAAGTCCTCCATTGCCTCTGAACAGCCACCCTGCCTAACCGCACCCCACTCCCTAGTACTTCTGTGGGTTCCCTACTCTGTCTCCCCTGCCGAAAAGAGACCATGACAAAAATCCCTTCCCAAAAGATTTTATCTGATCTCCTATTTAGTGCTCAGTCCTTGAGTTCATCTTGCCTCATGTCATGAAGAATAGGAGTCTACACAATGAGGGACACTGTGTCCTCATCTCTGCTGGGCAGTTATTCTCTCAATCAATACTTTGTTTCTGATTATTAAATAACTCACCTTCACTTTGCAACTCAGCCCAGGCCACCTGACTTATGTGCTTTTTCCTTAATGGAGCTAGATGCTTCCCCCCACCCCCCCCCCCCCCCCCCCCCCCCCCCCCCCCCCCCCCCCCCCCCCCCCCCCCCCCCCCCCCCCCCCCCCCCCCCCCCCTCCACCCCCCCCACCTCCCACCCCCTCTCCACACATACCCACAGGTTTTAAAGCACCATTAAAATAAGTGGCCGCATGATTTCTCCCCGATGTTTAATCAGCCCTTTTCTTTCCTATGACTCTCCCACTCAGTTCAGGCTCTAATACCCTAATTTCCAGACTTCTTCAATGGCTTTGTCAGCTCTCCCGGTTACCAGCCTCTACCTACCCCCAAACCATCCTGAACAAGATCATCAGATTAATGCTTTGCTTTTTCGCTCCAAAACTCTAATGGCTTCATATTGTCTATAGCTCAAAGTCTAAATTATCAGGCCTAATATTTAAGACACTTCAGAAGATATCCCCAGAGGACATTTCCTCATTCTCCATACACCTATCCTTCATTATACCCTCCCCGATTGTCTCACTTCTCCCAAACCTCCTTCTCTACCTTGTCTTCCTATTTTTTAATGTCAAAAATACATTCTCGGCCCCCCAGCCCCAAGACCCCACTGCTTCTTACCTCCTGGAACCTAGAGAAGTAGCAGTATCTTGGTACATAATCAGATATTGCCTTAATTTATTAAGTTAATCAATATGAGACTTGATTATAAAGTAATGAAATTGAGTTCCACAGACTTCACTGTAAATCAGTAGCATCATTTCATACTATTAGACAGGAGTCAAAACAGGTAGCTGTGGGCAAGACCCAGCTTCAGACCAGCTTTAAGTGGGCATAGAGCCTTTAGTTATTTTAGATTTGAATTTGAAGAAGATGAACGTCTTGTGGGAGGGTAGGGGGTTATACTCTCCATTTCGCTCCATTTCCCACCACTCACCATTATTTCAGACTCCACTGCTTCTGAGGGTCACAATTCCTGCCTGGTGCTGAAGACATCCGAGTTTGTAACACCTTTAGAGAATCACACTTGAAACATCTCATTGCCCCAGGAAATCTGGAAACTCCAGAGGGCACGGGTTATGTTTCATACCCCTTAGTGTGACCCCTCCCTACCCAACAAGGTCCAGTACAACACTGAGCACATAGTAGGAGCTTAATTAATACAAGTTGAGTGGATCCACACAAGGTTGTGGAATCAATTTGGTTAATTGTAGGGTTAGAAGACCATGTGACCCAAGGAACAAAGGATTTCATCATGTGCCTGAGTTGAACTTCCCTTACGCAATGCCAAATGAGTTTTCATGACAAAGAGTTCCCACCACAAATCCAGCACTTCCAGCAATAACACCTAGTGCCTACAGTCTGTTCTTGGAAGCCATCCCACTAAAACAGGTGTGATATTTATCTCAGTTGAATATTCCAATTTAAGTGAGTGTCAGTTCTTGGAGGAAAAGGAACAGGGAGGTTTATCTTGGGGCAGGGGCTGGAGGTGGCTTCCTAAAAATGCTATTTACAAACATAACATTCCAATGACAGGAAATAAGAACTGAAAGCATCCTTGCAGACCTAAACAAGAAGTGGTTAACCTTGTTCCAACTTCTGTAAAGAGGCCTGAGTTTCTCTGTTGCCCTGAAATGCTCTGATTTCATGTTTTTCAAGCCATCTAGGCGGAATTCTCCAGAATACACTAGCCTCAGAGATAATCAGGTAACAACAGAGCGGTGGCAAAAAGAACATGAGGTTGGGAAACAAGACAGACCAGGGTTTCCCAATTGGCTCTGACATTTGCTTTTCTGAGCCTCAGTGTCCTAAGCAAGAGAATGAAGGAAATCATGCTTTCTTCAAAGGCTTAAATGAGGTGAAAATAAGAATCGCTAAAGCTTACCAAGTGCTCATTTTGTGCCAGGCGCTGATTGAACATGTAATCTACTTACAATAATAACATTATGAAGTCGATACTATTATCCACCTTACACATAAGGACACTGAGGCACAATGAGGTTCAATTACTTGTCCAAGGCACTCAGCCTGCACTTGGCAGAACCAGGATTTAAATCCAGGTGTTTTGGCCCCAGAATCCTCAGGCTTAACAGATCTAGCTACTGTGTTCACATGAAGCACTTGATACAGTACCAGGCAACTGGAGACTTACACAAAGGAAAAACTGAATAACAGCAGTGGTATAGGGGGAGAAAGAAAGAAAGAATCTTCACCCCACCTCTTTATTGGCATTCTAGGTCTCCCAAAGGTAGATGGTGAGGTCTGTAAAAGACTTGAGCTCTCCCACGACCCAAAGTTGCCCTTGTCCTGGCCTCCTGTATGGAAGGAGGACTATAGGATAAATCACCCACCACATCCACCTAGCGTTAGCAGATATGCAGTGACATACCTTGGCATCCCCTAGTGACAAACCAAAGGCCCACAAGCCCAGCACGTGTATTTCAACTCTCTTACCTCAGAGCAAACTCTCCAACTCACTAGGGAGAGTCCTAATCCTGGCATCTTGGTGACCTAGCAGCTCCCAAGTACCCTTCGCTATCTCTGGGGCAGGCCACGGTACCCTCAGTGCTGCCGTCCCAGAGTTCCTGGTGTCAGATGAAGATAAGACCCTGACCCCTCTGTGCACACACACAGAAAGCAAACCCGGCTGTACACATGTTGTATTCTGTATGTCCTGTCAGCTGGCATGGTCTCGGACAGAAAGCAAAGCTGCGTGGTCGCCAGAGAGCCACAGAGAGCAAATGAGCTCCAGTAGGTGATTCTTACTGTGAATGACAAGGGTTGATATTATATTATCCTATGGGCTACAGGGTACTTTAAAGATAAGAAAACAAAAGCATATCTATACCAGCCAGGCGTGGTAGCTCACGTCTGTAATCCTAGCACTCTGGGAGGCTGAGGCCGGCAGATTGCTCAAGGTCAGGAGTTCGAAAACAGCCTGACCAAGAGCGAGACGCTATCTCTACTAAAAATAGAAAGAAATTAATTGGCCAACTAAAAATATATAGAAAAAATTAGCTGGGCATGGTGGCACATGCCTATAGTCCCAGCTACTCAGGAGGCTGAGCTCAGATCGCTTGAGCCCAGGAGTTTCAGGTTGCTGTGAGCTAGGCTGATGCCACGACACTCTAGCCAGGGCAACAGAGTGAGACTCTGTCTCAGAAAAAAAAAAAAAAAAAAAAAGCATGTTATACTTACAGTGGTGCTAGGAGATCACTCTAAAAGATACAGAATCCTGAGGAGAAAATTTTGCACTGGGAATACCTCACTCTGCTGAAGAAGCTCTGTCAATCCATCCATCAGGAAGAGTTCCTGTCCTGGATATGCCTATGTTTTGGCCAAACTCCCTAGTTTGGAAGGTGAAACTAGGCATAGCTTCTTTCCTCTGATAAACTTTGCCATAAAATGTGGTGGCTGTAAACCCAGTGTGGAGGATGACAGGGTTCCAGCCCAAGGGCACAGAGGGTTGCAGCTCTTATCATTGTCCACAGGCTTCCCAGTACAAGGAAGAAAGGGGGTGGGGGAGGGGGTCTCACCAAGACCTGCATGCCCCCAGGTAGTGCTGGGCTGGGTCCCCTAATCAGGGAAGGACAGCAGTCTCATCATCTGGCAGTGCTAGCAGATTGGTTGGTCACAGCATGCACTAGAGGGCACTTCCTGTTCCTCGGACTGCCCTTCAGGGAGGCCAGAGGGCTCCTTCAGTGGAACTAATTGAGTGGAGTCGATATTGAGAATGGTCAGGCATTCAGGGGCCAGGCTGAACTCACACACATACCCATCGATCTCCTCAAATTATACACCTAAAACCGACCACCTCCTCTATGTCAAACCTATCATTCACGCTCTCATTTTTAAAATCTGTCTTATAATCCAGGGCCTACAGGCTTCAGCTAACTTTGAGTCAGTCTGGCAACCATAAAGAAATGGCCTCGTTGTACAGCAGTTTTTGTTTGGGGGGCCCATGTCCCACAAAAGAGATTTTCCCAGGAACCTTTCCAAACCAAGACCCTATGAAACATGCTCATAAAATACGGTCTAAGCTTTGACAGATCTGAAACTGTGAAAAGTCAAGAAATGAATTGTAAATGGAAGCAGGATGGGTAGGAACTCTTTTTTATGATGTTTAATGACACAGAGCTTCCCAAAGTAATCCAAATCCAATACATCACAAAATTATTCATGCTATTACTACTATCTACTCCAAAAGCAAAATACCTCAACTGCAGCCCTGGCCCCAGTAGGATTTCTCCACGCTGAAATAATTCATTAAGAAATAAAAAGTTAAAATAGAAATAATTTAAACAAAAGAGTTAGCAGGTCAGAAAGTGAAGGGAAAAAAATCATAATTTAGTGAGGAAAACAAAAATAACTTTAAATAAGAATAGGCATTTAATATATTATTAAATTAAATTAAGGAGTTATGCTCAAACCATTTAGAAAAACCTGAACATTGAACATCACAGTATATATTTTAACAATAACTGAAATGAAATACCAATTCATTAGGGCTGATTTCCTTCAGTTGTTTATGTAAGGGGCCCTCCTCGAAGAATTGTACCATAACATTAAGGTAACACAGTATTTTCTAATTTTTAATGACTCTCGGAGGTGACATCAAAAGAAGAAATTGACAGCTATAATTGCAAAGACACTAAGAACATACAAGCACATGTAATTTAAGCTTGCTGTGTGCCTTCCAAAGGTGGAATGCTTGTGGTAATACAGGTTGAGTAGACCTTATCTGAAATGCTTGGTACCAGAAGTGTTTGGGGATTTTTTTGGACTTTAGGATAGTTGCATATACATAATGAGATATCTTGGGGATAGGACCAAAGTCTAAACACAAAATCATTTATGTTTCATATATACTTCATACACATAGCCTGAAGGTAATTCTATACAATATTTTTAATAATGTCTTGCATGATCAGCCAGCCATGGTGGTGTACACCTGTAGTCCCAGCTACTCACGTGGTTGAGGTGAGAGGATTGCTTGAATCTAGAAATTTGAGGTTGCAGTGAGCTATGATGATGCCACTGCACTCTAGCCTGGGCAACAGAGTAAGACCCTGTCTCTAAAAAATTTAAATAAAAGATAACATAAAATAAAAATAAGATGTGCATTTGACTGTGTTTTGACTGAGATACAGCGCAGTGGGTCACTGGCCATTCTGTAATTGCAAACTGTGGAATTTCCCACTTGTGGAATCATGTTAGTGCTCAAAAATTTTGGATTTTGGAGAATTTCAGATTTTGGATTTTCAGGTTAGTCATGCTCAACCTGTATATACCTTTATTTGGCTGAAAATCTGAGAAGAGGATAGATGAGGTTTTTTTTCTTATTTTTGTTTTTAGAGCTTCTTTTCTACTTTAATTTTCAGTTTTGTTTTCCTAATTTATCTAATGAACCAATTCCTATGATTATAATGAGAAAAGAAAACTTAGCTCTCACTAAATCTTGTAAAAACTAAAAGTGTGTTAGGGTACTGTCTTAGTCCATTCAGGTTGCTATAACAAAATATCTTAGACTGGGTAATTTTGACAGAACAGAAATTTATTTCTCACAGTCCTGGACACTGGGAAGTCCAAGATCAAGGTGCCAGTAGGTTCAGTGTGTGGTGAGGGCTTGCTTCCTGATTCACATATAGCTGTCTTTTTGCTGTGTCCTCACATGGTGGAAGGGGTAAAGGAGCTCCCTGGAGTCCTTTTTATAAAGGGCACTAATCCCATGCATGAGGGGTCCACCCTCATCACCTAATCACCTCCCCAAAGGTCCCACCTCCTAATATCACCACCTTGGGGTTAGGATTTCAACATATAAATTCTGAAGGTACACAAACATTCAGACCATAGCAGGCATGGTAGAGGGAAATGCTAAGGTTATTGCATGAAGGAAGGATGAACATTTCCATTTTCAGGCCCACTCTTCTCTGGATCTGTGCCGATAAAGACAAATGTCCCTCTAGTCCCCCTTCATACCATCCCTTTTCTCTTCCTGCTCCCTCAATCTGTGTAAACATTTCATAAGGCACTGTACTAATTTAAAATCTGGTTTTTTCCACTCATATCTGTAGAACCTATTTATTTAAAGTAGTTTTTTTAGAGAAATATTTGAGGAAGGTTTTGCTCCTGACAAATTTATTAAGAATTGCTTGGGGAAAAGGAGGGGTAGGGACCAGAAGGAGTAGTTTACACTATAGTCCAAAGAAACTGTCCCCCTCTTATAAATTTACCATAAAAATTCAAGCTTTAAAACAAGATCTAAATTCTCCAGCTGTAATGCTCTCTTGTTCTAGGTTTTCGGTGTATTACATAGAAATCACTAAAAACAAACAACCAGCAAATTTATCAAAAAGAGAAAGTCAGCTTTATAATCTTTCCTGGAGGATTTATCTGGTTATTCCTCTAAATAGCAACTTACTCTAGCTTGTATAAAACTTGAGTGAATGTGTGTGTGTGTGTGAGAGAGAGAGAGAGAGAGAGAGAGAAGGAAAAGGGGAGAGAGTGAGGAAGAGATAGGAAGAAGGGAGAGCAGAAAAAAGAGAGGAAAAAAATATCTTTCAAGAACACATCCACTGCAAAAAATGAAGAACACCTGAAAAGACATCCTGACATTTCAGTTAGAATTCTAAGGAATGCCCTTCCAAATGGAAATGCACCTGCCACCCAACTGTTGTGATTTTCTATTTCATGTTCAAAACAAACACACAAACTAAAATATACATTTTCCAGTGTGACAAGAAAATGTGAGCCCCAAACAGCATTTTAATCAACAACTCTTACCTGGGTGGGCACAAAAGACTGAGTATAGGGTTTGATTTAAAGGGGATTAGACACTGGTGACTCGATACAGACAACAAAGATTGTTGCTCACTTCTCTAAGGATGTGTCAGTTGTCTGGATGAGAGAGCTCTTCATGATCCTCCTCCGGCTTCCATGCATTTTCCCCTGCAGAATTGGAAACATCACGTACCACAGGTGGTGCTGAGAAAAAGGTGAACCATCAACATAGCCAAGGAGAAAGAATGATTTCATTCTACCCTGACCTTGGCCTGTAGTTCTGCCTGGTGATCGCCTGGTCTCTGTCCTTTTCCCCTGGATTCCCAGGTCAGAATAAGGCAGTGAGCACCTGTGTGACCTTGGGCAAGTTACCTCTATGTATAATATGGGGACCATGGTACTCAAGAGTAGTTACTTCCTAGTATTATTGTGAGCAGTTCGTACAGCCCTTGGGTATGCAGTAAATGTGCCAAACACTGCTAGGTGGTATTAAGTTGAACTGTTAAACACATTCCAATCAGCTGTATTCTATAGAATGGTTATTTTTGAGCACATAAGGGAATCAGTATGGGGTTGGGGGTGTGTTCGGCCTACCACAGAGATTCTCAATCCTACATGTGTCAGCATCTCACGAAGAACTTTTATAAAAATACCAATGTCGGCACCACCTGTAGAGATTCCAATTAAATTGGCCTGGAGTGGGGCCTAGACGTCAGTATTTTTCAAAGTTCCCCAGGTGACTCTAATGCGTGCTGAGGACTGCTGACCCAGGGACCTGCCTTGTGATGTGGGCGCATGGTCACTGCACATGTGGTCTGTTGGAGCTCCTGGGACAAAAGGAGGTGCATCCTTACCATCACGTCAGTCCCCACAAGCCACCTCATGAGAAATCGCTCAGCAGCTGCTGACCACTCAGAGTCGGGCACCGAATGGTGGGGCGTGGAATCTGCAGGCTGGTTTGCTTTTGGCTTTGGTTGTAGTGGAAGTGAAGGGGCCCCTGTGAGAGGAAGTGAAATGGCGCCTGCCAGTGAGGACAGGTGAGGCTAGGAGCCATGCCAGCCATTGTCGTAGGAGCTGGACACCTCCTGAGCCACGCTGGACCAGAAACCAGCACTTTAATTAATTTTTGTCCTTTATTTTTTTTCTTTCCTTGGTTTATTTCCTTGTAGCTGGAATTTTAGAAATGGTTGGAGCTACAGTTCTTTTCTGGGTCTGAGGAAATCCAGGCCTGAGTTGCATGCTGGCCCTCCAGCGGGGAGCATTATAAGGGGACCAAGCTCCCACTGAAGGCCAGGCATTGGTGGAATCTGGGAACCAGGGAGATGCTCACAGGATGGAGAACTCAGTGGGCCGGAGTTGGTACAGTCTGGTCACAGAAGGCAGAGCTTGACTCTGCTTGAGGAACCAGAGGTTTCACAGAGGGGCCTTTCAGCCCAGCCTTGAAAGCGACTCTTAGTGTGTATATATCAGACACGGGCAGTCAGCTCACACACTTGGTAAGTGCCAAGAGGTAACGGCAATCATGCCTTCTAAGAGCACTGATAATCAGATGGGTTTTTCTGGTTTAGGGGGGCGGGGCATTGTTTTTAGGTGTTTGGTGTTTTGTGGCAAAATTCACCATTTTGAAGTGTACAAGGAATACTCTGTTTTATACCAAAAGTACCAAGTCCCAAAACATTCAGAATAAGAAGTAGATGCATTCCAACTTCTTCTACTCATTTCTGCCCTTTTTGCTTAAGACCAGCCAGAGTCAGCTGGGCTTCTTATAACCACACAAGCCTCCGCTAACATAGCAGTCTAGGAGCCCTGCCTTATCAGGAATCCAGGATTCAAGTAGTGGGGTTAGGAGAAGATGGTATGGAGAGATACCAGGGAAGCCCTATACGCATAGTCCAAACCATCGGTCCAAACTGCCTGTTATATAGGAAACCTATTTTGCAAGACAGAACTTGCACTTTTTTTTCTTACCTTCTCTCTGTCCCCTCACATTGTGTGCACATACCAGCTGGTTCGGGGCTTTATGTAACTTGATATTACCCAAGTTGAAATTCAATGCAATTTGGCATTTGTTAATTACATGGGGTATGTTCTGTACAACCACCTAATAAATGTCTAGATGACTGTTTTGGCAACCAGAGATTGAGTGTCCCAAAATCCATCCTTTCATCTACCAAGCAGAACGTCCCAAGGTTGAAGCCTACAGAATGGGCAATTACTAAGCTTCCTCCACACGCCTCTGCGCTGAGGGTGGGGAGCCCTGGCCAGCCCTCGGACAAGGCGACTTGTGCCCTAAGGCCTGAATGGCCTCAAACCAGACTTTCAGGAGCCTGACTACAGTGAAAACCTAGCAGGTCATCCCTCCTCCTTTATTGTTTAAAAACACTCGTAATTATTTTGATGCTGCCGGCATGAGGACTATACAAATATGACATATTGGATCCTAGAGGGAGACATCCAGGGGCACTGTTCAAACTCTGCTTGGGTTCCAAAGGGCTCCCCTTTACATACCTGCCATTCACTAACCATGCCACCTTAAGGTCCCTATATTCTCTGTGCCTCAGTTTCCCTATCTGTAAAATGGAACTAATGATAGTACCTATCTCATAGAGCTGATCTGAGAATGAAATATATATCTCCTTTAATACATGTGAAGTATTTGGACCAGTTCTTGGCCCTTAGGAAGCATGTAATGAGGAAGAACTATTATCATTCTGGGTCTGGGTCAGAAAAGGAAAAGAAGAGAATACTAAGAA
Source organism: Mirza zaza (assembly GCA_008750895.1). Classification (NCBI taxonomy): domain Eukaryota; kingdom Metazoa; phylum Chordata; class Mammalia; order Primates; family Cheirogaleidae; genus Mirza; species Mirza zaza. The sequence continues at coordinate 22,797 of VSMD01026929.1, read as the reverse complement.
ATGAAGACACCTCACAGTATGGCCAACTACTTGCCACACGTCTGAATTCTAGAGTTGCCTCATTCAGCATTCACTTACAAAAAATATTTACTGAGCAGCAACCTTGGTGGAGGGTCAGTGACCCAGGGACAGCAGTAGAGTGGGCGTGGGAAGGCAGATTCCTGCTCAGGACACACGCCTACTGTGTGTGTTTGAACTGTTAAGTGGGATTCCCATTGTAGTGCGCTAAGTGCTGCATATGAAGGAGCGAGCAAGAGACAGAGTCCCTGATCTCATGAACGTTCCATTCTGGTAGAAGAGTCAGACTTTAAACAATCAACCCAACTAAAAAAATAATAACAATAAATTGTGTCATACTTTCTGAAAGAAAAGAGAAGGCTGCTGAAGGGCATATGTCGGAGGGGGAGGGAGTGTCATGGGAAGTCACAAGACCTGAAGGAGACAGGCAGACGTTACCCAGGCAGCGTCAGGAAGACGTATTCCAGACGAAGAATACAACACGTGCAAAGGCCCCAAGACAGGAAAGAGCTAGTGGTCAAGGAGCTGAAAGAAGGCTGGAAGGTCCCTTAAAGAGTGAGGTGGGGCCGGGCGCGGTGGCTCACGTCTGTTATCCTAGCACTCTGGGAGGCTGAGGCGGGCGGATCACTCAAGGTCACAAGTTCGAGACCAGCCTGAGCAAGAGCGAGACTCCGTCTCTACTAAAAATGGAAAGAAATTAATTGGCCAACTAAAAATATATAGAAAAAAATTAGCCGGGTATGGTGGTGCATGCCTGTAGTCCCAGCTACTCAGGAGGCTGAGGCAGGAGGATCACTTTAGCCCAGGAGTTTGAGGTTGCTGTGAGCTAGGCTGATGCCAGGCACTCTAGCCCGGTCGTCAGAGTAAGACTCTGTCTCAAAAAAAAAAAAAAAGAGTGAGGTGGGGCGGGTGGGGAGTAGAAAAGGAGGTGAGAGAGCTGGCAGACATGCGCCCTGTCACTGTCATACTGAACGGAAGAGGCACGTGGTTCTTGGGCCCCCTCCATGTCTCCTGTCCACCACCCTTTCTAGTCCATATTGATCTCAGGAAGCTGAAATTCTTTTAGCTAATCAAGATAAGAAGAGGCACTTAAGCCGCTTACTTACAAAAGATAGCAGCTTAAAAATATCTCTGTTGATGCAGTGAGTATTTCTTCAGAGGGTAGCCTGGTTTTTCACGGATATAATTTACTTCAGAGGTTGAATCTTCCTACAACAAAAAGAAATCCAGCAACTACATTGACCACAGTGTAAAAGAGATCAGTGATACCCAGATGTGTGGTTTTGTATCTAAGAGGTCTGTGCCTTCCATCTATGCCACGTATGGAGTTCACTATATATGTGCGTATATAGATTTTTTTACTTTTGCCTTTCTTTCTTTTCTTCTTCTACTTTTTTTTTTTTAAGGGATTTCTTACTTGAAAATATTAGGAATTAAAGCAAAGCCAAGGCTATTGCAGAAAGGAAGTAAAGTAATCCGATACCTCCACAGCTAGGGTAATCAATATTCATTTATAAGTGTCATGCTATAGATCTAGCATATGCCAGTATTTAATAAGGCAAGATGTAGGTCAGGCATGGTAGTTCACACCTGTAATCCCAGCACTCTTCCAGGCTGAGGCCGGAGGATTGCTTAATGCTAGGAGTTCAAGACCAGGCTGGACAAGAGCAAGACCCTGTCTCTATAAAAAAAAAAAAATAGAAAAATTAGCCAGGCATCATAGCACATGCCTGTAGTCCTAGCTACTCAGGAGGTTCAGGTGGGAGGATCGGTTGAACCCAAGAGTTTGAGGTTGCAGTGAGTTATGATCACACCACTGTACTCCAGCCTGGGCAACAGAACAAGACCTCGGCTCTAAATTAAGATGACTAATTCAACCATACCGCATGGCTAAATTCAGCCACCGGGGGCACTGTTAACCTTTCATTTGAATTCTTCTGAAATGGTGAAAGGTCTCTCAGGTGTATACCTGTAGCACACATAAAGACTGGATATATCTACCATGTTTCCCCGAAAATAAGACCTGCCCATAAAATAAGCCCTAGCAGGATTTCTAAGCATTTGCACGATATAAGCCCTACCCCAAAAATAAGACCTAGTGATGGGCGTGGCTACGCAGCGCATCTGGACAACCCATGCATTTCATCGTGGAGCGGTAAAGAAGACGAGCAGCCCTTCTCATCTGCCCCGTGAGAGCTCTATTGCTCGACATGAGAGATTGGGGCCAATGGTTTGAAAGAGAACAGAGTCGCAAGAAATTCACGATGGAATTCGGGGTTTGGAGAGTTATGATGATGTTCCAGAAGAAGACGACTTAACTATATTCGAATAAATGTAGATTGTTGTGCCGTACTTAAAAAAAATAACACATCCCCTGAAAATAAGCCCTAGGGTGTCTTCTTGAGGAAAAACAAATATAAGACCCTGTCTTATTTTCAGGGAAACGTGGTACCAATGGATCAGAAACACTTCCCACACCCACTGTAGGACCTCCACTTGATGAATGCTGTACCCCAAATTAGCTGCCTCTCTCTCATCTCTCAGATCTAAGCTCTACTGTCTCCTCCTCAGGGAGCCCGCCCTAACTCCCAACCAAGTCAAATACCCGCCACCACATACTCTCAGGACACCAGGTACTCTCCTTGGTAAACATAGCCATTTTACATTTATTTCTGTGGTTATGTGATTAACGTCTGTCTCCCTCACTAGACTGAAAGTCCCAGTTCCCATGTTATTTTGTCAGTGAAGATCTAGTGTTATCAGAAACCCTAACCTTGCTTACGTGCTGCTGAGCTCTGTGGGATGTCAGAAGACTGCATACCCTTTCATGGATCTTCTTCCAGGTGGACGCAAAACTAGGATGGGACCTGCTCAACAGATTAAATGGGGTGGAGTATTATGCAGCTATTAAAAAGAACACGTACATAAAACACATACCAATATGGATGGATATAAAAACTTAATCATAAGGAAAAAACAGCAACATGCAAAATGGTATACATAGTGTGATTTCAATGCCTTTATTAAACCTATGCATAGAAAAAGCACTGGCGAATAAAAACCACCAAGATGTTAAGAATGGTGTATGTTCGGGTGTGGCTGTAAGTGAGTCTTTTCTTTGTACCTTCCTGGGATTTTCAGAGATTTCTCTCATGAGAAAATACCACTTTGACATTTAAAAATTTAATCCAAAAAATTTTAATGTAAAATTTAATCCCAGTTGTTTTCTACCATAAGGATTTTATTTTATATCTTGCTTACTTTAGGCCGCCCAGACTCCAAATTTAGCCATAGGTCTGATAGTCTCTTCCAATTCCTCAAGCATGGAGCATTTGCTCCTTTTCATAGACATTTGCCAATGCTGCTCCATCTTCACCTTCCAACCTCCATCCCTACTCTTATTAACTCCTACCCATCTTTCAGAGCTCAGTCCAATTGCTAACTCCTCAGTAGAGGACTTCCTGAGCCCCTCCTATAGAGAAGAAAAGCTTCCCAAATATACACACTTGAAGTTTCATTCATATACGCCTCCCTCATACCACTTCTGCCAGCGGACATTCTGTCATCATTTGGTTAATGTCTGTCTTTATTCCTAGACTGAAATTGGGACTGAGACTCTTTGATTAATAGCTCATTCCAGGGTATAGTAGATACTGAATACTATAGTGAGTATTTAATAACTATTTCTTTAATGATTGAATTTATTCACTTATTCATTTATTCATTCATATCTGGGAGGGAAATGGACACTGAATCCTAAAGTCTGAGGTCTAACCAAGCTAAAAGTGTGTATCAGGAAAGATTGTAGAATTCTGGGGGGGGATGCTAAAAGTATACATAGCAATTTGATAATGGAAAGCACAGATACTGTTTTCTATAAATACCTAATGAATTTTAGCCATTTGGATACAATTATTCTCTTGAGTTAATATATGATAAATATGGGAAATGATAGGAATATGTGGAAATCCAGTTGCTTCCATGGCTACCACACAAATGACCCCTTGTGTGGTTGCCCTTCTGCTTGGTTCCAACCCATGTCTAGGCCTCTCATCCAGCTCTCTCTGTGACAGGTATGTCCCACCGGTTTCCAGGGAGACAAGACCAAGAGTTATGAATGGATCTATACAAATCCATTACCAGCCCAGGGAAAGAGCTCAAGCAAATAAAAGCACCACCTAAAGCACTAGCACATGTTTAAGAGAAGTCCATCTAGGCCAGGCATGGTGGCTCACTTCTGTAATCCTAGCACTCTGGGAGGCTGAAGTGGGGGGATCACTTGAGGTCAGGAGTTCGAGACCAGCTGGAGCAAGAGCGAGCACCCCCCCCCTACTAAAAATAGAGAGAAATTAGTTGGCCAATTAAAAATACATAGAAAAAATTAGCTGGGCATGGTAGTGCATGCCTGTAGTTCCAGCTACTCGGGAGGCTAAAGCAGAAAGAAGGATTGCTTAAGCCCAGGAGTTTGAGGTTGCTGTGAGCTAGGCTGACGCCATGGCACTCTAGCCTGGGCAACAGAGGGAGACTCTGTTTCAAAAAAAAGAAAAGAAAAGAAAAGTCCATGTACCTCATTTCTATACTTCCTGAAGAATTTTTAAGAGGAAAGACTAGAAATATTTTGAAGCTATGAATAAAAGCTAGCGTTTAAAAACAGCCACTAGCTGGACATGGTAAATACTTTTTCATAGGTCTTGAGTAACTATTAAATAGTACCAGAGTGATTCCAATGTCTGTTACCATTGCTGTCACATCAATCTACTCTACATGTAAAGATCTCTGAGAACGATGGATAAACAGACAGGAGTAGTGCTATGCCTTTGTTACAGCTTTCTCCATGGGACCCAACTTCTCCTCATGCAGCGGGGGAAGAGGGAGGATGTGTGTTGAAGGGATGTGACACCACCCAGATGGCAGACACAGGGAACAGGCCTGAGAGCGTTCCTTCCTCCTCTGGGACTACCATTTTCACCTGGTGGTTAAAGGGATTTCCACTTCTAGTAAAACGTTGGGCTGACTCTCACTCTCAAATTTGTTTCCCAGCTTAGTATTAAGCAAGGAGAAACTCCAAAGGTGTTTTTCATGCACCCTTGGGATCTGGGCACAGAGACGGGACCTGATGGCACTGATGTGAAAAGATCAGTGAGTGCAGGGACAAAGTGCTAGTAGCCCTCAGTGTCCCAGGAGTGCCTTTGCCATCACTTTAAAGTCAACAGGGAATGGATTCCTCCCCACAGATATGAAGCACATGTCCTTCATTCAAAACAGCTGTCATACAAATACTGGCTTAGGTGCCACTTCTCTGGAGTTAAGGTGACCAACTGTCTTGGTTTACCTGGAACTCAAGGGTTTCCCCAGGATGCAGGACTTTGGGAACTAAAACCAGGACAGCCACGAGCAAACTGGATGTCCTTCTTGCGGCTGTGTCATCCCATGTCACTATTGATCACAGCCTTATTTACAAACTCACAGTTCAATTAGGTCCAAAGTTATCAGTTAGAGTGACGCTGGGCATGTGGAATTTGCTGCCTCATCAGAGATGGCTGATAAAATTGGCCTGCAGTCAGACCTGTCTTCCTAAAGTCACTTGTGCCAACTCCTGTGACTAATTTGCAAAGCTCCCCCAGGGCCTTCCAAGCAAAGCCCAAATTCCTTAGCTTGGCTTCCATGTCCCCTTCAGACTCTTGAGCCCTGAAACCCACTATTCTCTCAAACTTGTCTAACTGCTAGAGGCCTGCAGGGCCCTGCCTCCCACCTCCCATCCTAGACCCCCATTAACTGTACCATGAACCAATTGCCTCCTCTCAGGGCCCCCATGAAAGGGCACCTCCCCTATAAAACATTCTAGAAGTGGCATCCTCCTTCTTTATACTCCAGTAGTATTTGGCCTTCACTATTCACAAAGTTCTGTTCTGTTTGTGTGCTTTTTCCCCCCTTTTACATCCTCTTGTAGGTTGCAAGTTTTCAGGGATCAGGAAAAATGTCTTCAATGGTAGTGTTTCCATCCCAGGTCTAGCAGACTGAATATCAATCCTGTTTTCCTTCTGACATGCTCTTTCAACTACAAAGATTCCACATTCTCCCACAAACACACTTGATTCCATCCCGATAGATCTAGACTCAGTAAACAGGAGGCAATTCTTACATTGGCCAGAGTTGAGAATCGCTGGCCTACCACATAAGAACACTCGGGAAAGGCTGGCTGAATGAATGCATAAACCATCTAACAGATGTATTTCAGGAGAAACGAGGCCTTCCCAGATCTCCCTCCTAATGGAATTAACCTCCTACTGCTCTCTTTCCCCTGCATTTGGATAACACATCTGTTAAGTACACACTGCAATCTACCACATATTTACTGACATAGGGGTACGCCTGCCTTCCCGTCTAGTGTGTGAGCCACTGGAAGGCAGAGATATGCCGTGATCATGGGCATTGCACATAGTAATTGCCCACTAGCCGCACACTCAATTCAGTCTCTCAGCAAAGCTTGCCCTACTGATTATAAGGAGTTTGGAAGATGTCTATAAACAAGGCACACGGACAAAAGCCATGAGCTTTCCCCACTTCTGACAGCAGAGAAGCACTTTGTAGCTGCAGGAAGATAGATCTTTGATCATCACACCCATTTCAACAATGAGAAAACTGAGGTCTGAAAGCTCAAGCATTTGTGTGAGGTCACATATCACTTAGAGACAGATGAATACTAGAACCCAAGTCTCCTGAACACCCCTAGCTGAGGGTTGTTCCTACTCTCTGTTTAAAATCAATTCTCTATATGTCTCTGAATCCCAGATAACCTCCCCTGCTTTGCCCACCTGCTGTGTTCCAGGCTGGTGGCAAGAGCATAAGCCAGGAGGGAACAGAGACCAGGCACAGAGAGGAGAGTAACTGTGTCTGACCGCCTGTCTCTGTGTGCCACAGACAATTACTACCTATGTTGTATTATTTTCTTCCAGTTAAGTAATCAAAATCTCACCACATATTCATAGATTTTATTAAAATATTTGATTTGGCTTTCTCAAATGATTTAACATTGTAATATAGAGTTATCCTATCATTTCTGAAAAACACTAAGAATGGGTTGCCACTTTCTTAGTCTACTTCAAACTTACTATAATTCCTGTTAAACCTTTTAGGGCCACTTTTTTTCTAGAATATATTTACTATGAGTCCCTTTGTGAGCAATTGTGTTATTCTGGTATGGAAATTTCTTATTCTCATCACAAATAACATAGAAAAAAGCAGATTGGTATATCCTTCATTCAAAACAGCTGTTTTAAATATATTATTTTCAGTGCCACTTACCTGGAGTTAAGGTTACCAATTGTCCTAGCTTGCCTGAAACTCAGAGGTTTCCCGGAATGCAGGACTTAAACTGCATTAAGTTAAAACAGGCAAAATCTAGGTAAACTGAATGGTTACGAATTATAGAGTGCAATTTGGCAAAGAGAGGTCCCTGCTCTCACTCTCTGGCCAAACCCTCCAGATATATGCAAATGTATTTTTATTATTTTTGACAATAATGTAAACAAACATAAAACTATGTCTAGAAAAAGAAAACAAACCTACATGTTAATAACATTTATCTTTGGGTGGCAGGACTATAGGTGATTTTTTTTCCACTCTTTTTTGTTTTTCTGTAATTTCCAAACTTTCTATAGTGAACATTTTTATATTGGTGAAATCAAAAGCTTTATTTTTTAAATTTATGACACAAAAAAATGGGTAAACAGTATCCATGCCAAAGTTGTCTATCTCATTTACAACAAATATCCTGAGATATGCTTTCCAGAAGCAAGAGAAAAGGTTCGACTTTGCTTTTGGGTAGATCTTAAAAAGAATAATCTTTTTTTTTCAGATCAAGGTGTCACTAGGCCAGGTACAGTGGCTCATACCTGTAATCCCAGCACTTTGGGAGACTGAGGCAGGAGGATCACTTGAGTTCAAAACCAGCCTGAGCAACATAGTGAAACCCCATCTCTACAAAAAGTAAGAAAAATTAGCCAGGTGTCATGGCATGCACCTGCAGGAGGATCGCTTGAGCCCAGGAGTTTTAGGCTGCAATGAGCTTATATGATGCCACTGCACTCTAGCCTGAGTGACAGAGTGAGACCCTGTCACTAAAAAAAACCAAACCAAAAAAAAAAAAAAAAAAAAAAAAAAATGAGTCACTAGCTGAATATCCCTAAGAAAGCAAACTGAAGAAATAAATGACCTGGCTTTACTTCTGACAGGCCACAATGCACTGTTCAAGCAATGAGATGGGTGTTTGCCACTGACCTTTCTCGGAAAAGGGGCTGATCCAGAGTGCTGTGAGAGCTGGAATGTTGGGTGGTGACAAACGAAGTTTCCCGGTGGAAATGGGCATCCCCTTGGTTACTGGGTGAGGGCTTTCCAAACTTACTTGAATCTAAAGGTGATGGTGACTCACTCCTTAAAACAATCCGTTCATCTGGTTCTTTGATAACCTGGGTGACAATGTGCATTATTCTTTAGCTGTAGTTTTGTTTGTTTGTTTGCTGAATTTAGAGGTAGGGGTGGGGTGGAATAAGGAAGAGAACTGGGAGTAAGATGATAGACTATCTGTCCCAGGGACCCTCTGCAATTAAAAGAAGAGGTGGAGTAGAAAAGACTAGTGATAAAATAAATGCTCAGGACAAGGTCAGGAACCTTGAAGGAACCTTAAAGGAACCAAAAGTCTCTATGTCTGGTATATATTAACAAGCCAAAATAAACTCATGCTGTGAACTTTGATTTCTGAGAACGAGGGATTATTGGGTCTAGGGAAAATACAATCTTTACACAAAATCTTTAAATGCTATGGCATAAGAAACCTGTATATTCAATTTTCTTTGCATACATCTATTCTCATGTTGTAACCTAGAAGTGGGAGCCTTCACTTTGACAAACCAATTAAACTTCAAGAACAAGTAAGTGATTTACCACCTCTATGTATAAAAGTATTCGATTAGAGAAAAAGCAATGAAAATCACTACCGATAGTTATTAGGCCTAGATACACTCCCCCTGATGATTCATCCTACAAATGAAAAGAGTTCATGTGAGGGGCACAAACAACTAACCCCAAAGTATACAGTGGAGCCCAGGCACCTCTTTACATAAACGCTAGTTAATCTGTAACAATTCCACATAAGTAGCACTAGCTAGAAATATACTTTGCACTGCTGATTGGAGAAAGCACAATAATTAACAATTCCACATAAGTAGCACTAGCTAGAAATATACTTTGCACTGCTGATTGGAGAAAGCACAATAATTGACATAAGATAGCTGGAAATAAATCATTTTATAAATTCTACTTCTAAAATTACCTTTACGTTAGCTGCAAGGCTGTCAAGAGAAGAAGCTAGAAGAAAGAGGAACAGGTGTTTCAATGACTCATTATTACCAGTTAGCCCTAAAACTGCTGTTCATTTATTCCACAGCAGTACAAAAATTTTAGACAATGAATGAATTATTAAAGAACTTAAATTCTCCCTTGTAAATTACACTATCACTTTTAAGTCTCCCTTGAGTCAGCAATTCTGTGAGGCTTTTAGTCCTTTTGAGGTCAACAATGAGGTTGTATTTTTAAGGACAGCACATGTGCAAAGGGAAAGGGTAAAAGCAAGTTCCAAAGTGAATCAGTGAGTGCAGTAACCCTTAAGCAGCCTAAAAAGCTCACATTTGCCCAGGTGCCCAGAGCCTAAAAGAAAGCAGTGTGGGTCTAAATTAAATTTATAAACTCTGCCTCTTCTGCCATTCTCCTCGGTTTTCATGGAATCCTATTTATGCAGGATCTCTTGAGTACATTTGTCCAAGGTAGACACAAATGTTAAATTGAGACAATGAATACATAAGAGCTTAGGGAAACATAATGCTGCAAAAATGGAAATTATGATTACCCTAAGTAATCATGATAAGCAAACAGGCCTAATGTCAGAGAATGGTAAGGATGACTAGCAAATGAAGTAATAAATACACATAGAGAAAACCTAGACTAGGTTGGATTTTTTCCAGGTTGAAAAAAAAACCGCTTTTGAAATGAGTATTTGTAAGGCAAGGCTAAGGCCACCATGGCTTCTTCCCCCAGGGAGACTGGGGCTTAGGCAGTGACAAAAGATGTTCCCTGGACTCCTGATTCCCCCATCCCCCTGGTAGTAAGAAGGAAGATCTAAAAAGGGTTTTTTAAAGCCTGGTCATTTTGATATCCTCTGGGTACATGTATGTGTGTGCCATCTTGTCCCAGCTGGGTAGGGAATCAGCAATACTAAGGTCCTTTGCAGCCATTGTTACCAACCTGCCCTGCGGCCTAGTAATCTCCTGGCTACTGGTTTTAAGCCCTCCCTTTCGCAGGAGGCTTGCCTTCATTCCCTGCCTCCATTCCCTCTGCTTCTCAAAGTGTAGTCCATGGACCAGCAGCATCAGTATCACCTGGAATCTTGTCAGAAAAGAGGGATCCCAGATCCTACCCCAGCCTTACTGAATCAGAATCTGCAGGTTAACAAGATCCCTAGGTGATTCAAATGCACATTCAAGTGTGAGAAGCACTGCTGTATTCTGCCTTAGGCCTGGATGAATGAGCTGACAGGTGACCTAAGCAAAGGTCGGGCTTGAAAGCTACAGGGATTCCAAGGATCTGAGCTCAGAGGCCTGAACGTCTTCTCTAAATGTAGGTATGGCCAAAAACTTCATGTGTGCCCTGTATTCACACTGTAACCTTTCTGGAACCTTAGTTCTCCACCTGCCAGGATTAAGAAATGACAAAGGCCAAGACCAATGTGATACATGAGTCCCATCATAATAGAGCCAGCATTAAGCCCAACCTGTCCTCCCCAAGAAAGGACATTTGGTGCTGCCTGATTTCACCATAATGGGGAAGACAGTCCTGCTGTTCTAAGCTATGCGGGTGATTTTCAATTCAAAGAACTTAAATTAAGCGTCAGAGGTGATGAAGCACTTTCTGCTTCAAACCCAGTACTCAGAACCCAGTACTTGGTCAGCTGCTATCAAATAGTCACTACAACCTAAGAACACTGACTTTCCATCACCACAAGAGACTCTGTAGCTCCTAAAAGTACACACCTCGAAGCCTAAAATAGAGAACTCTGTTGTCAGGGACAGCACAAATCCAATTCTACCAGGAGGCAAAAGAGTAGGCCACCACCATCGCTTTCTAGCTTAAGAATTTTGATGAAGTTCAGGAAAGACCGGATTTCACCGCCACGACCTTCACTATTGTCATGATTCACGTATTTCAGTCATTAAGGTAAGAGCCTCTAAGGGATTCCTTAACCCAGTGACTCTCCACATGTGGCCCAGGGATCTCCACAGGGGTCCCTAAGACCTTTCAGGAGATCTGCAAGGTCAAAACTATTTTCATAATGATACTGAGACATGATTTGCCTTTCTCGCTGTCGTTTTCTCATGATTTTACACTGGAGTTTTCCAAAAGTTACCATAACATGTCATGACATCACTGTTCTGGATGGCTAAATGTGTGCTAGCATATTCTCACATTTCAAAAATGTCTCCGTTTTAATAACATGCTAAATATCGATAAATATTATCCCCATCAGCAAAAGCTCTTTGGGGTCCTCCGTAATATTTAAACAGGCAAAAGCGTCCTGAAATCTGAAAGGTTGAGACACCCTGGCTTAACTGACTGCTTTAGATAGAACTGGCGCCCCTCCTCGCTGATATGGAATCCTCTAAGGCAAATATTACGTCTTCCGATCACCATCAATCTCCTGCTCTATCCCATCCAGAAAAATGGAAAGTCTTATTTGTTAGCTATTAATGGTGCCTTTGCAAGGAGTTCACACCAGGACAAGCTGCTGCTCTCTGCTTCTCCAGCCCAGCAAGGAACAACTACGACGACCACAGCACATTGGTTCGCAACACTACCCAGAACAGTCCCCTTCCACAGCAAAGGGAAACCACACATGGACGGCTTCTCAGCTGACTCTGCTGCATGAGACCACCGCACCAACCGCCCAGCTGGAGAGAACTTGAGAATTAGGCCCCCAGTTTCCAAAGCAACCTGTGATTCCTCAGAATGAAAGACAGTAAGCAGGACTCATTTCTTCCCACGGGGAAACGTACAAGAGTCACAAGAAACTCGAGTACCTCTTCTCAATGGAAATGGAAAGTTTGAAAACTTAGATTTTCTTCTAGACTTCCGCAGATGATGCTCCGAAATATTCTCACCAAAGGGCTTTTCACTGTCCACCTGAAAGTAAAGAAGGAAATTAGACTTAAAGCCACCATCACCTCTATTACTCTCTCCTCATGGTGCGGAGCCTGTGGCCTTGAGGCCACGTGGGGCCCCTCGGCAGAATCCACACTTGACAGCACAAATCCCTTTATTAAAAGGATTTGTTCTGTAAAATCTGGATTCAGTCAAAAGGCTGCACTTGAGGATCCAGAAGGCCACAAGTTCTCCTGGGACCCCAGATCAGAATATGGGCTAAATGTTAGCATAGAGAACAAACAAGGTTGGACACATCATATTCTGACAACTGGTAAGGAGAGAGCACAGAAAGAGCAAGTGAACCTTTATTTCATGATCTTTAAGAACAGGACAGAGTTTCATGTTCCTTAAACAGTATAAGCAGTGACAGCACAGGTGGGCTCCTCCCTGACAGCAGGGACTGCCACAGGTGAATATCTCAGCCTTCCATATTCTCTTCCCATGTGAGTGTCTACGTTCTTGAAAAAAGAATAATGGTAACTATATGATTTTACTTAAGGTGACTGACCTTATTTTCCCAAAGAAAAAGTGGGTAATATGATCTGTAAATATTTTAAAGTACTTAAATTAGGGAATTTTCCAGAATATATACAACATACAGTTCCTGGAATTTTTTTTTTTTTTACCTTGTTGTTCATTTCTGTTATTTATTTTTTATTTCAATAAGGCAGGTTAAGGCTGGGCGCGGTGGCTCATGCCTGTAATCCTAGCTCTCTGGGAGGCCCAGGTGGGCGGATCATTTGAGCTCAGGAGTTCGAGACCAGCCTGAGCAAGAGCGAGACCCCATCTCTACCATAAACGGAAAGAAATTAATTGGCCAACTAATATATATAGAAAAAAAAAAAATTAGCCGGGCATGGTGGCGCATGCCTGTAGTCCCAGTTGCTTGGGAGGTTGAGGCAGCAGGATTGCTTGAGCCCAGGAGTTTGAGGTTTCTGTGAGCTAGGCTGACGCCACGGCACTCACTCTAGCCTGGGCAATAAAGTGAGACTCTGTCTCAAAAAAAAAAAAAATAAGGCAGGTTAAAATGTTACTTTCATTCTACTTCAAGATATACATTGATGGCCGGGCATGGTGGCTCACGCCTGTAATCCTAGCACTCTGGCAGGCCTAGCCGGACGGATTGCTCGAGGTCAGGAGTTCAAAACCAGCCTGAGCAAGAGCGAGACCCCATCTCTACTGTAAGTAGAAAGAAATTAATTGGCCAACTAATATATATAGAAAAAATTAGCCGGGCATGGTGGCGCATGCCTGTAGTCCCAGCTACTTGGGAGGCTGAGGCAGAAGGATTGCTTGAGCCCAGGAGTTTGAGGTTGCTGTGAGCTAGATTGACGCCATGGCACTCACTCTAGCCTGGGCAACAAAGCAAGACTCTGTCTCAAAAAAAAAAAAAAGATATACATTGACTTGAGTTTATAGTCTTTATGATATCAGGTCTTCTAAATTGTAATGCTTCTACTTAAGGAACATCATGTACCATCAGGAAATCTGGCTGAATAAAGAATTAAATACATAAAATGACTTTTAAAAAAGCTTGGCATTCCTCCATAGTTTGCTCAAAAAAAAAAAAAGTTTGGCACATAGTAAAAGCTGTATAAGAATTTGTTAAATAAAATAAGTATCAAGCAAGTTTTAATTCCTTAAGAAATCTACCAAGATTTTAAGGTTATTTAGTTAATAATGCATGGACAAAAATTGAAATTGAATTAAATAAATCAGATTTATTTTCAATAAAATGAAATTCAACTCAACAATATTTTTATAGCACCATGTTTAAAGATTGGCCAAAAAAAAAAAAATCAGTTTTTGCCAGATATCTTTACCCAAGCTACCAAGGCAACAGTTGTTCTTAATTTTGTATCTGTAGGTAGATAGTATCAATAGATAGCTATTCTGTAGTTTCTAGCCAACAGCTCTGTTCCACCTACAAACTATTTTATACAGCCATCTCAACAGCACCTTGACTTTGAGACTTACCATATTTCATAGCCTGTCTAATACACAAACATCACCACTAGGGACTTTAAGTCAAAATACCAACTAAATGATACTATCAACAGTTAAACAGTTCTGAAGAGTAAGTCATCAATTAGAACACAAAATGGTATTCATACAGAGTATGAAATAATACAGAAACTGCTTTTAATATCATGTTAACTGGAATATAGAGGGAAATATATATAGGGAATATATAGGGAAATTAACCTCTATATGCAGTATAATTATTTTTGTGGAAAAAATGAAGCCTATAAATTTAAAAAGGCAGAGAAAACACATCAAATTAAACAATGATTTTTATTATGCTGGTGAACCAATGGGTAGTTTTTTCTTGAAGTTGTCTATATTTTTCCATTACTTTTATAGTAGTGAACTAGTATGATTAAATTTGTCCACTACTTCCTGAGGACTAAATCTAAGATGACTTTAATTAAGGGCTTTGAGTATGACACATCATTGCTTCTTCCTGCAAACATACTTTTCCTTCTCTTCAAAGTTATAGCCACTGAGCACCAATCTCATTAGGAAAACTCAAGCAGTTTTCACTAAAACTGATGAAGTTTTAGTTTTGTGTTGATACAGAAGACATGCCAGCCTTTGGTACGTGTCTTCTACCTCTGTCAGTTCGCTGACTTTTCTGGATAATAGGGAGTTATCATATGTAGACATCATACTATATTAATAATTTTCAAAAATTAAAAATAGGTTACAAAAGCAAATTATGTAACTAAAACATGTGTGCCCCATAATATTATGAAATTAAAAAAATAACAAAAATTAAATATAGATTATTGACATTCACTGAGCAAGTCCTCTATATAAGAACCTTCATAGGAGTTTCCTGATAATGACTCTAGGAAATGCACATAATCTAATCACAGTTATTAATATTATCCAACTTGAATTCCCTCTTTATTTAATATTACCCATTTACTTTTATAGCCCAACCTTTATAACCCATACCCTTCTCATTCCAAAGTACTCCAAAAAATAATTTTAGGCTCACATGTCTAACTACAAATGGAGGCTTGCTTCCTCCAGGGATTTTGAAATGATTTCCAAGGTTCATCTGAACTGGCTGGTCCTGGAAGCAGTGTCTGGGAGAGCTGGGAGAGGGTGCCCGAGATTGCACGCCTTTGGGCAGTCTGTCGAAATTATTCTCCTTTGGCTTTGTCTTTATATTATTTAGGGGGAATGTTGGTCCACGTGATGTAGATAAAGGCCTTCGTGACTTATATCTTTCTTCCTGAAACCAAAACAAGAAGGAGTATTTTTTAAAAATAAAAAAATGAAAGGAAGGAAGAAAATTTAATCAAAACATAACCGTATTTAATGGAACTTTTAAAAACTAAGGTAGAAGATTGAACATCTCAGATTTACAAAATATAAACTTAAGAAAGGACATTTCTCTACTTAGTTTTGTTACAGTTCAGCTTAACATCAACAGTATTTCTAACTTGCTAGTATAATATATTTCCACTAATAACAGTGAGATTTATTTGTATTAGGGGAAAGTTAGAAAGTGTCAAGACAACACCCAGGCATAGATAGGTGATAAATAGAGAATTTGGCATATACTTGGGTCCGTTAATTTCACTTCGAGGAATTTTTTAAAAGGAAATAACTATGGCTATGTGTGTAGCTACATAAATGCTTATAATAGTTTAAAAATTAGAAGCCATCTGTATTGGTGAGTAAGCAATTGCCTCTCAGCGGCAAACCCACCTCAGCCATATGATAGTGGGCCGGGACTCTGCAAACCCTCTTTCTGCTTCTCTAGCCGGTCTCTGTTAGGCTCTGCCACTGGAGGGCGCTAAAGAGACGGCAAGGCTGGAGGAGATGAGACCGGCTAATTCCGGGTTTGCACTCTGCTTTTTAGCATCATCCCAGCAACCATTCTTCAGCTTGGCAGCTGCAAATGGTTCCAGCCTATAGTTTTTCCCCCATAATGCCAGAACTAGCTTCACTGCACTCCTTCATACACACCAGCACCAGCTCTCTCTGAGCCCCCTGCTCAGAGATTTGAGTCTAGCCCCACAGGAATATTTGAGATTCCTACAAACTCCTGTGGCACTGGCAGACAGCAGTACCCCTCCTTAGAAGTCGAAGTCCCAGCTCACTAGAGTCCCACCTCTGAACTCCTGAGGAAGCACCCAGGAAGGCAACCCTGTTCCAAAGGTCTAGGCCCCATTCTGTGTTCTTGATGACCCAGCCTGAGAGGTAGAAACTAACTGCCTCCTGCAGTGACTGTGTCACTTCAGTGTTCCCCTTTAGTCTTTCAGTCCTGCAGCTCCTATGTAGCCATATTTTTTTCTCACATTAAATCTTTCTGTTAAAATAACAAGTCTCTTTTGGTTTCCTGACTGGTATATCCGTTAAGTGCCCAACAAAGGAAAACAACTGGCCAAACAAATTACAGTACTTCCATACAATGGAATACTATGAAGCCATGAAAAATTGTCTGGCATAATACTACTTAAGGCCATGAGAAAATGTTCATGACATATTAAGTGAAAAAAGAAGGGTACAAAATAATATGCAGTGCAATATGATCCTAATCTTTTTTAAAAGTGTATGTGTGTGTGTATAGAATATACTGGAAAAAATCAGTTGTGCTCATCTCTAAATGGCAAGAATGACAGATGATTTTTATTTTTACTTTGACCTTTTTGCTTATCTTTATTTTCTAATTTTCTAAAGTGATGTTTTTGCTATAATAAAAAAATAAAAGCTATTTGTTTAAAAAGTTAACACTTTAAAGAAGACCTATAAAGTTAAAATCAGATTAAAAGGGTAGAATGGAAGAGAAAGACTAAAAAATCACCATGAACACATCACAAATAAATTGGAGACTAGAGGATAAGGAAGGAGAAACTAAAAAGCAGCTAATGCCTTTCTTAAAGTTAATCACTGGTCTCCCATTATATGAGTTAATATGCCAGAAAAACTGATAGGTTTGCACAGGTTAGTAGCCTTTCTCACTCAGTACCCCTTAACCCACAGCCCACATTTTCAAGGCATTTTCTAGAAACACAGGTGAGATTTGGGATAAGCATTTTGTTTTACTTACTCATTTTACTCTTCCTTGTCCCAAAGTATTTGAAGAAGCCTTATCAACTACCTTCATTCATTCCCCACCTTGTTCTAGAAAGGATTTTAAGTGGCTACAAAATTATGTTCAATAAGATAAAAGCAAAACAGAAAGAAATCAAGGTGAAGGGGGAATTAAATTAGAATTAAAGAAAAGAGTAAAGTGGACGTCACACACATGGATGCCCTTTGGTAAGACCCTTCATGCTTACCAAAGGTGGGCCACAAATACAACTCTGTCAGCCTCAGCAAAAGAAAGAAGGAAACACTATTGTTCCTAAGATCCATAAAGGTCATGGAACAACAGCAACAACCACAAATGCTAACTAGCCTACTTACACCAAATGTGTGATTTTAGCTTCTGAATCATCCTACTCTACCAACTACACCATGCTGCCAAACGTGTGCCAAACATATTCACTCTCCTGTGAGACGCTGAGCAAACAGTTGGAATGCAAAAATTCAAGCCCAGCGAAAACTTTTCAGGTTTCTATTTGTTCAGTTGCACCTCAACTTGGTAAACTGAGTTTGGGCTAAAATTCTTTAAATTTGGAGAAAATTCCTGTCATTTCTATCACTAGTTTTGTGATTATACTTACATGAAATCTGTTTCTATGCAGAAACACACATTCTCTGATGGCTGTCCTTGTAGAAAACTCTATTTTGGGAGCAATGCCCTAAAAATAAAACAATATAAAAGAAGCAAATAAAATTACTGGAAATAGTTCTTTGCCCATATCACCCTAACTTGAAATCGTGCAATAACCTAACTGCTCTTCTGTGTGGTTGATATAATCCATACACATTCTATTCAAGAGGCTGAGGCAAGAGGATCGCTTGAGGCCAGGAGTTCAAGAGCAGCCTGGGCAACATAGTGAGACCTCATCTTGAAAAAAATTAACCAGGGATGGTGGTACACACTTATAGTCCCAGTTACTTAGGAGGCTGAGGCAGGAGGATCACTTGAGCTCAGGAATTTGAGGCTGCAGTGAGCTATGAATATGATGATGCTACTGCCCTCCATCCTGGGCAACAGAGCAAGATCTGTTTAAGATCTCTCTTAAAAAAAAAAAAATCCACACACATTATCTAAAATATATATGTAATTAAGAATAAGAATAGCTAAACACTTATATTAATATGTATTATATACCAGACCCAGGCCTTATTTTGTATATATTAACTCATCTAATCCTAGCACAACCCCATAAGGTAAATCTTAATAGTATCTCTACTTTGTAGATGAATCAAATAAGACACAGTTTAAGTATCTTGTCCATCTGGCAATGGCAGAACTGGTAATTGTGATTCCGGCTCCAGTGTCCATGCTCTTAACTACTCTGTTTAATAAACACTGCATCGTGGAATTGAATGAGATTACCTAGGGGGAGGGATGGATAGAGGTTCTCATTCCTTATCTACCTGCTTTGAAAAACTTGCTTTATATCAAATATTTATGTTCATTAGATCTAATTCCAAACTCATTTTTTTCATTGATCAATACTTCTATTTTTTGCTCTGTACTGTAATGTCTAAAATATTGTGTTATATATATAACATTATATATATGTATATACACACCTCCTATTCTATTTAGTTTTTTATAACCCTATGAGGTAGGTACGATTATCATCATCATTCTATTTTATAGATGATAAAACTGAGAAATGAACAAAAACTGGAAAAAATGCAAATGTTCTTCATGGATGAATAGATAAGTATTCATCCATGGTATGTCTATATAATGGAATGTCTATATAATGGAATCCATTCAGCAATAACAAAGAACAAACCACGGGCACAAACAATTGCATGGATAGATCTCAAAAACATTATTCTAAGTGAGAGAAGCCAGTCTCAAAAGGTTCCATACTGTATGATTTCATTGATGTGACATTCTCAAAAAAGACAAAATTATGGTGACGAAGGACAGACTAGTGGTTAGGGCGTAGGGGAGGGTGTGCCTCTCAAGGGGTAACATGAGGGAGATTTGGAGGGTGATGGAACTATTCTATCTCCTGATCATGGCAGTGATTTTACAAATCTATATACATGTTAAAATTCATAGAACTGTACACCAAAAAAGCATGAATTTTACTGTATGAAAAAAATACAATTCTTTTCTTAAGAAACTGAGGCTTAGATACAAGTGAATCTACCACCTGATCCAGCAATCCCATTGCTGGGCATCTACCCAAAAGATCCAATGACACTCTACAAAAAAGACACCTGCACTCAAATGTTTATAGCAGCACAATTCATAATTGCAAGGCTGTGGAAACAGCCCAAGTGCCCATCAATCCAAGAATGGATTAATAAAATGTGGTATATGTATACCATGGAGTACTATTCAGCTCTAAGAAACAACGGTGATATAGCACATCTTATATTTTCCTGGTTAGAGCTGGAACCCATACTACTAAGTGAAGTATCCCAAGAATGGGAAAACAAGCACCACATATACTCACCAGCAAACTGGTATTTTTTTTTTTTTGAGACAGAGTCTCACTTTATTGCCCAGGCTAGAGTGAGTGCCGTGGCATCAGCCTAGCTCACAGCAACCTCAAACTCCTGGGCTCAAACAATCCTGCTGCCTCAGCCTCCCAAGTAGCTGGGACTACAGGCATGTGCCACCATGCCCGGCTAATTTTTTCTATATATATTTTAGTTGGCCAATTAATTTCTTTCTATTTATAGTAGAGATGGGGTCTCACTCTTGCTCAGGCTGGTCTCGAACTCCTGAGCTCAAACGATCCACCCAGCTCGGCCTCCCAGAGAGCTAGGATTACAGGCTTGAGCCACCGCACCCGGCCTAGCAAACTGGTATTAACTGAGCAGCACCTAAGTGGACACATAGGTACTACGGAATAGGGTATTGGGCAGGTGGGAGGGGGGAGGGGGGCGGGTATATACATACATAATGAGTGAGATGTGCACCATCTGGGGGATGGTCATGCTGGAGACTCAGACTTGTGGGGGGAGGGGGGAATGGGCATTTATTGAAACCTTAAAATCTGTACCCCCATAATATGCTGAAATAAAAAATAAATTAAAAAATTAAAAAAAAAAAAGAAACTGAGGCTTAAAGAGACATAAAGCAATTTTCCCAAGGAAGGTCACATGGCTTATAAGTGGCACAACAAGGATAGAAACTGGATCTGACCGAGTTCCACTGTCTCCTCTGAGCATGACCCTTCTGTTCCACTCTCCCCCAGAGAACAGCACTTGGCCAAGTTATTTCTTTTCCTGAGGGTACCTCGTCTTTCTTGTTTCCTCTCCAAATCTTGGCCATCTCTCAAAGCCTGGCCTTACCCTACCTCCTCCAGGTAAGCCCCCCCATAGAGCTCTCCTTCAGTCTCTGGTACTTCATTTTCATTTATGTAACTTGCACTGAAAGTACAAGGATTTGCAAATCCAGAAAGGATTTGCACAGCTGAAGCCCCAGAGAGAAAGGATGCCGACACATGCTGCATGCTTGCTACATGTGCCAAGTGCTGTTAGGGGCTTTCACAGGCGGGCTCTCGTTTAATCCTCACACAACGTGTGTAGCAGATCACTGTATCCCCATTGTACATAGGAAGGAACAGGCTTGGAGAGGTTTGATAGTTCACCCAGCGTCACACAGTTGGGTCGGCAGAGCCAGGATTTGAAACTCTGCAATACTACAAAGCCCATCTTCTTTCCAGAAGCCTAAGGGACCAACTAGTCAGCCTGTTTCCTGTGCATGCGTTCATTCCTGTCTCTGCAGCAAGTCCTTACAGGCACAACCGACATCCTTGGTTCCTTTTTTTTTTTTTGCCTGTAGAATGCACAGTATGCCCACAAGAGTGCAAGGCCCAGACTGCCAACTCAAGAAAATATTTCTGGGCTTATAAACACCCCGTTGTAATACAGATCCAGACAATCCATGGGGACATTTGATAAAGAATGTACCGGCACAGCCTCATCTCCTGTTAACAAGATGGCCCACGTAAAGAAGAGGTGGGGAGAGTTCCAGGGTCCACAGTGCTACAGGTGGAAGTCATACCGCCATTAATGACAAAACTGGGATTGAACCTAGACAATCTGACTCCATACTTAACCAATGTACATGCAGCTGCCTAATACGTTTCCAAATTCCTGACCTACTTTGCTTAGGAGGAAGGAGGTCTCCTGCCAGTAAGGAATCCGCGCCCTGTAAGACTTTTATTTGCCTTATATGACTGCCACTCCTTTCAGTGACTTGCAGACAATTAAGATGGATGTGTTTTCCTTTTTAGAAAACACATTAAAAAATGCTGTTTTTAGCATAGCATTATAGCTTAGAGATGAAATTTAGAGACTGTATCTTTTCCAATCTCCGTAGCAATGGGATGATAGTGACAATGGTTAGGTCAATAAAAGGACTTAACAGTGTAATTTTTCTACTATCATTACACTAAAGAAAAACAATAAATTTTCAATTAAAAATAATTTTTAAAAAGTACTCTTTCTGCTCACTTTACAAATTCAGTTTTAACATGAGAACAGATACTATTTCCCCCAAAAAGAAAGTTCTTGACCTCACAGTGGTGGGGGACATAGGGAGAGAGACTATTAAGGTATCCAGAGAAATAAAACAACAAAATATGAAAATACAAAGAAAAAGTTACATTTTAGTGGAGGAAATAAATCTAATTATGAACGAATTGGCAAATTAAGAGAAAATAAATAAAAGATTTGCCTCACCTGCACATGTAATTCATTCTCACTTCCTACAATATTAATGAAAAGAAATGGGATAGTGGGCTGAAATAAATATGAGAAAATTAACATCATGCAGTGAGTAAGAGTGTAAACCCTGAAGCCTCACAGGCCAGTGTGAGAATTCCTGCTCCATTACTTACCAGTTCTGTGACACTGAGCACATTTCTGAAACCCCCTACGTCAGCATCCCCATCCAAAAAGGGGGGGAAAAATAGTAGCCACTTCGCTAAGTGAAGGAGGACTGAAAAGAATCCTTGTTATGAGCTCACACAGTGCCTGGTATATAGCGAGTACACAGTAAACATCAGCTATGATTAAAACTATGACGATTTGGTTTTAAATATTTTGATTTATAGAACATTTGAGAGAAATTGAGCCCCTCTGTTTTACAAATTCTTAAAAAATATAGTTTGAGGCCGGGCGCGTGGCTCAAGCCTGTAATCCTAGCTCTCTGGGAGGCCGAGGTGGGTGGATCATTTGAGCTCAGGAGTTCGAGACCAGCCTGAGCAAGAGAGAGACCCCATCTCTACTATAAATAGAAAGAAATTAATTGGCCAACTAATATATATAGAAAAAATTAGCCGGGCATGGTGGCACATGCCTGTAGTCCCAGCTACTTGGGAGGCTGAGGCAGCAGGATTGCTTGAGCCCAGGAGTTTGAGGTTGCTGTGAGCTAGGCTGACGCCACGGCACTCACTCTAGCCTGGGCAATAA
>VSMD01026925.1:0-19972 GCA_008750895.1 Mirza zaza | reverse complement strand
ATCTTCCCCTCTGGGCCCATTCCTAGTCACCATTCAAACTTGCTTTAAACATCACCTCCCCTGCAAAGCTTCTCTAAAAACTCCTGGCCACCTGATTACATATCCCCATGTGCCAACACTATGCCTTGGACTTATTCCTGCCATAGGACCTGTCTCCCTGCAGTGCACACGTGGGATGCATCTGCCCTCCCTCCTATGAGCGCCTTCAGGAGAGTGTCTAAGTCTTGCTCATCTTTATCTCCCCAGCATCTGTAACGAGATTACAGGTCTGCACCTAGCAGGTATTTCTCATGTCATTTCTCCATCATGTCTTATACTTAATAAAATTTTTGGTCTGAGCTGCTAATTCAGCATACTTAATGAAAGGTAAAAAAAATGAGGGATAAGTACCAGTCAGTAGCCCTAATACTAGTTCTGTATATCACAGACCACAGCCCCCTTTAAGCAATTTTTTAAAAAAAGGAGAGCTTTGGTATAGAGTCTGAGCTAATGGTAGAACTATAGGAGACTGTGAAAAGAAAACATGCATACACACAAACCAACATTAAGCTAGTAAGTTCCACTAAATCCCTGAAGTGTTTAGTATAAAATAAAGTCAGTGTTAAGATAAAACAAACCTGCTTAATGTATAAGAGAAGAATGACTGGGATCTCACTGCTGCGACGATAGGAATTCAGAGATGAGTATCCCATCAGCATACCTTCTTACAGTGTTTTACAGCTTGCAAAGCACTCCCCTACATATTAAGTAGGAAATGTCCAATTTCCTTAAGTACTAAGTTTGACAGTTGGTTATTTCTGACATTTCACTTTGACACTTTTTGTTTTATTTTTATTGTAAAGGTACATCCTCAGTCTTTTAAACATACCTTTTGGCTCATGATTATCTTTCACATTTTTTAAGAGCAATTTTTGTGAAACCACGGTAAGTCAAAAATTCATGTTATTTTCGAATATGAGTTCCATCATGGAAACAATGCAGCACAGATAGCTCAAAATATCAACAAAGTGTTTGGGAAGGATGTGGCTAATCAACGCACAATAAGTTGATGGTTTGAGAAGTCCCATTCTGGTGATTTTAATCTTGAAAATGAGGCACGTGGGCGACCTGTGACCAACGTGGATAATGATGAGCTGAAAGCTGTAGTGGAAGTGAATCCATCTTGACTTATGTGTGAATTAGCAGCAAGGTTTGAAATTACTATTCCAAAAATATTGGACCATTTGAAACAAATGGGCAAGGTAAAGCAGCTGGATAGACGAGTTCCACATGAATTAAACAACAGTCGGAAGAGAAACTGTCTCGAAGCTTGCTTTTCTTTGCTGTCAGGACATAAAGTTAAACCATTTCTACATCATATTGTTAAATGTGATGAAAAATGGATTCTTTTTGACAATTGAAAGCATTCAGGCATAATGGTTAGATAAAGATGAAGTGTAAAACACAGTCCAAAACTGAATATTCATCAAAAAAGCTAATGGTGTCTGTTTGGTGGTCCAGCGCTGGTATTAACCACTACGGCTTCATGAAACCTGGTCAATCCATTACAGCAGATGTCTACTGCAACCAAGTGGATGAAATGATGAGGATGCTTGTGATTAAGCAGCTGAGATTGGTCACTAGAGACAGACCAATCCTATTGCAAGACAACTCTCGACCACATGTCCACAAACAATGCTGCTCAAACTACAGCAGTTGGACTTAGAAACTCTCTGTCATCCACTGTATTCACCAGTCCTTGCACCAACTGACTACCACTTCTTCCAGGCTTTAGACCACTTCTTGCAAGGAAAAAATATTCAATTCTCAACAAGCTATGGAAAATGCCTTTCACGATTTCATTGTCACTCAGTCTCCAGGCTTCTTCGTGGCTGGCAATAAGCAAGTTACCGTTAACATGGCAAAACTGTCCATAGTTTAGATGGATACTCGAATTAATTTTGCTGCTTCTTGTTTGAGATATAATAAATTACACTTTTGATTTGAAATCGGACATTTCATGTTTAATGACCTAATATCATCTGACCTTCAGGATAACCCTGCTAGACATACTCAGGCTCGGCCAACATTTCTTGAGCTTTGACAATCCCTCCAGGATCCCAGGCCAAGGCCCCTTTCACAGCCCAAGATACACACAGGGCAGGCCTTACCATTCACTGCTTCTTTCCATGAAGTCTTCAGCATCCAAGATGAGAACCGAGCTCCAAATATTCCACCAGCCGAGCTGTCATTTTATGGCTGGAGATGATCTAAGGTGGCTGCCAGGAATGAGGCCTCACCAGGGACAGGTCCACAGTGCCAGGACCAGGCTGCTGCCACAGCTGCAGCAGACACATGGGAGGGGGGCTCCATCTCCTCCTCGTGTAGCACATGGAGAGAGGCAGCTGTCATGTCCTCTATATTTGACAAGGGACCTGTGCTCTAAGGCAGCAGCAACATGCAATCTTTAGCCAAGACCCAGTCTAAGAGCCAAACTGAAATGACAATGCTCCCACAGAGAGACAGAGGACTGATCTGGGGTTCCTAAATATATCCCAAGCATACATGCCATAGCTCCTAAAATTTTAACATGAAAAGTCTATTTCTCAAAGGTAAAACAGCTCTTCTAGCATCTTTTAAAATATGCAAACACACCTGAGAGTGGTAGAGTACTAAGATATTGATCACTATTACTTCGCTGTGAATTAGCCCATGAATTCACTGTATTCCTTGTCATCAACTGTTCCCAGACAGAGATTACTGGGCTTGTTACTGGAATAAGAGACAGTTGAAGGCAGAGAGAAAGAACTAGCCTAAAGGGAAGGTAGAATTAGCAAAGATGAACTCAGCCAATCTCACAATTTTACCCAGGGTCAGCTCTGAAAGGAATACAACTGCAACAATCTAGTAAGAACTCACCTCCCAATCTGATTTACCATTTTGTTGTTCTTATCACTGAAACTAACAAATAAATACAATGAGGAACATCCAGGTGTATTCCAGTGTCATTGTTCTGATGTTTCTACAGTACAATTAAGGAAGATACAAACTTAATAGCATTTAGTCCTAGAGAGCTGGCATAAATCTAAAACAGTCATGTAATGATTGTGGCACAGTCAGACCTGGTTGGTGTAACATGCACAGCCTTAATTCACTGCAAGTTAACACAGAAAGGTGATTCAGCACACTCAGAATTTCACCCACTCCTCATTCTGGCCTCTCTTCTCACTACTGCATTTATTTCCACCATAGCTGACCCACGTTCCATGTGCATTATGAGAATGTTCTATCAACAACGTTCTGTAATACTGCATTCATTTTATCCGACGAGGTTAGAGCTGACTCATTTTGCTCATACATCCTGTATGTCCAAGATACCAAGCAAAATAGAAAGACCTGAGAATAGACAGAAGACCCACACCCCCCCGAAACTGTAACCTGGACAGTTTTTTTAATGTCCAAATTATCCTAGGTTCCTTCTAATTTCAATATGGAGCAAAAAGGCAAGATCTAACAACTGAGACAACACATCAAAAAACTTTAACATTAAAACAACTCGCTCTCATGAACAGAAATGGTTGGCCGAGAGGAGAAAACTATTTCTCAAAGAAAGTATTAATATAACCAATTTACAAAATGCCAACACCAAACACACAAACCATTAAGTCACATACTTCAAAACTTCATGGGATTTTAGTAATGGTGTAGTAGCTTGTAATGGACCAACTCTCCTGCTAAACAATTAAAATATCTGGAAAATATATTTAAAAACAACTAGTTGAAGATGCAGGAGAACAACCAAAAACAGGCACAAACTAGAGGGAATCTGACTCTTGAGAGAAGGGGATTGCATTGGGTGAGATCTGTATTTATAGGGCTTTTCTCCAGATTATTCCCCAGGCTGCACAAGGCTGGGTGAACAGAACTCAAGAAGGGAGCCACTGTTTTATTGGCTTGAGGAAGTAAATGGCAAAATGCAGGGCCACCAGAGGACTGGATATTGAGAAAAGAAATCCTGGAACAAATGGGGCCACAGAGAAAAAAACCTTCATATGTAAACTCCTTAAATCCTTGCTTCCTCCTAAACTGTGCATGTGGCAAGGGAGACTCCAAGCAGTCCAGAAAAAAGAGCTGGAACACTGAAAGACCTAAGTTGGGATTTCAGCTGTTTCACACCTAGGAGAAACAGTTTGATGATTAAGTGCCACAAAGCTAAAAAGATTTAAAACGCCTTGGGATTTCCACTGATCCCTCAGATTGGCTATGCCCTAAGAGCAAAGACTGTGTCCTAGGACTACAGAATTTGCCCTGAGACTAAAAGGAAAGAGTGAAACCGTCCCACCCTTAAAAGCCTCCACAATTTTAAGGTGATCAGCCAGTAATTTAACTACCTGCTATAAAATAAAAGAGAATAAAGGGGAAAAAAATCATATGATCATCTCAATAGACAAAGAAAAGGCATTTTTGCCAAAATTTTAGTCACAATTAAAAAAGAAAAACTATCAGAAAACTAGGACTAAAAAGAAGCTTCCTCAATTGTGATAAAGCAACTCTATAAAATATATACAGCTATCATCATACCTAATTGGGAAAAATTGAGTAAATTGAGTATGGACAAGGACAGATGTCTGTCCTAGAATCCTCACAGTACGATAATGCATGCAAGACATAAAAGCCACAAATATCAGAAAAGAAAAAAGGAAACTTTATTCATAGGCGCAATGATTATTCACATAGAAAATCTTATGATATCTACCAAAATACCCTTTTAGAACAAGTGAATTTAGTAAGCTCACAGGATTCAAAGTCAATATACAAAAATCAATTTAATTTTTATGTACCAGTAAAAATTATTTCAAAATGAAATTTTTAAAAGACCATTAATAACATCAAGAAGCTTAGGATAGTTAGAAATACATTTTTAAAAACATGTGCAAGACCTCTGTATTGAAAATTATATTACATTGATAACATTGATGAGCAACATTAAAGACCATTAATAAATAAAAAGATATACCATGTTTATGGATTTGAAGATGCTCACAATTAAGATGTCAATTCTCCTCAAATTGATTTATAGATCCAACACAATTTGAATTCAAAATCCAGCAGGATTTTGTGTATAAATATATAAGCTGACTCTAAAATTGACATTAAAATGCAAAATACGGAGAACAGCTAAAATAACCTGAAATAAACAAGAACAAAGTTGAAGGGCTCACTCTATTTAACAGTAAGACTCACTATAAACCAACCATAACAAAGACACTATGGTACTGACATAACAACGGACTAGATGGATAGACTCACATAGTACTCTGGAAATAGACCCATAATATATGGTCAACTAATTTTCAACAAAGATTCCAGGGTGATTGAATAGCAAAGGAAGAAAGTCTTTTCAAAGAAGGTATACACAGACCTCAACATAAAAGCTAAAACGATAATCTGCTAAAAGAAAACAGAATATATTTGTGACCCTATGATAGATTTCTTAGAGAAGACAGAAAATGTACAAACTATGAAAGAAGAGACAGATGAACTGGACTTCATAGAAATTTAACACTTCTGCTCAAAGACAGCATGAAGAAAATGAAAAAGCAAGCCACAGACTGGGAAAAAGTACTCACACCTATTTCTCACAAAGGACTCATGAAACCAAGAACTACTAAAAATCAATAATAAAAAGACAAACCCAGTTTTGGAAAGCAGGGCAAAAGACTAGAACTAGAAATTATCAAAACAAACAAACAAATGGATGATAAGCACGTAAGAAAGTACTTGACATCAGAGAAATGTAAATTGAACCACAGGATACCATGTCATACCCACCAGCATGTCTAG
Organism: Mirza zaza; assembly: GCA_008750895.1. Classification (NCBI taxonomy): domain Eukaryota; kingdom Metazoa; phylum Chordata; class Mammalia; order Primates; family Cheirogaleidae; genus Mirza; species Mirza zaza. The sequence continues at coordinate 14,149 of VSMD01026925.1, read as the reverse complement.
AATGAAAAAGAATGACCATAGCAAGTGTTGGTGAGGATATGGAGTAACTGGAATACTCATTGCTAGAGGGAATATAATAACAAAACCACTTTGAAAAACCATTCGGGAATTTCTTATAAAGTTAAACATACACTATTATCCAGCAATTCCACTCCTATGTATTTACCTGAGAGAAATGAAAGTGTTATATCCACAAAAATTTACATATAAGAATGTTTACAGAAGCATTATGCATAATAGACAACAGGGAAAACCCGAAAGTCCACTGGGAGGAGAATGGGTAAATAAAAAGGTGCTACATTTATATAATGGAATACTACTCAGAAATAAAGATGAATACTGACATAGACAATGACATGAATGAATCTTAGAGAAATCATGCTGAGTGAAGAAACCAGACACAAAAGAGAAACACTATGTAATTCCATTCACATGAACTTCTAGAGTAGGCAAAACTAATCTGTGGCGAAGGAACACATTGCACTTGCTGCCTTGGGGACCAGGGTGCTGATGAGCAAGGGCACAGGGGACTTTCAAGGTAATGGAGATGTTCTGTCTCTTGCACTGGGGGGGCTGGTTACACAGTTGTATGCATTTGTTAAAATTCAAATTGCTTCATTTCCAATCTTTCATTTCACCACATATAAATTTTACCTCAGGCCGGGCGCAGTGGCTCAAGCCTGTAATCCTAGCTCTCTGGGAGGCCGAGGTGGGCGGATCATTTGAGCTCAGGAGTTCGAGACCAGCCTGAGCAAGAGCGAGACCCCATCTCTACTATAAATAGAAAGAAATTAATTGGCCAACTAAAATATATATAGAAAAAAAAAAAATTAGCTGGGCATGGTGGCACATGCCTGTAGTCCCAGCTACTTGGGAGGCTGAGGCAGCAGGATTGCTTGAGCCCAGGAGTTTGAGGTGGCTGTGAGCTAGGCTGACGCCACGGCACTCACTCTAGCCTGGGCAATAAAGTGAAACTCTGTCTCAAAAAAAATAAATAAATAAAAAATAAAAAAAATAAATTTTACCTCAATTTAAAAAAAAAATTATGGGGGTGGTGGTGGTAGAAAGGAGTGTGGTAGCAGGGGACGAGGAACAGAATCCCTTATAGAGTAAGAATGAGATAGGCATTATAAAGAAGAGAACATGATCCCTAAATTGCTTTCATAGACATCAAAGGGCAAACCAAAAGGTTGGCACGAAACCAAAAATCTAAAGTATAGTTTAACAGGCATGAAGCAAAAGGGGCAAAAACCAATTCAGCTAAGATGTGATCAATATAAACAAAAACTTAGGATGCTACAGAACATGAGATTGCCAGAATTAGTGAATATATTTAATACGGCAACCTGAGCCAATATACCATTGGGCAACAAAACACCATTTAGCCCGACTTGAGAGAGTGATTTTTTTAAACATCTTTTACAAAAATACTCTTTTATAATTTCCAAAATAGAAATTTTTATTGAATATGAACTCAGATTACACATATACTAGAAACCACACAAAACTCATTCTTACCTTCAGTGAAACTCCCTGTTAGGGTTATTACCACAAATACTTTCCCTTCTGGCTCCAGATCCACCTAGAAAGAGAAAAAAAATTGCATATTATATTTTATTATTAAAGTACTTTTGTGGACTTTAAATAATTCATCACAGAGAGGCCTAAATGTGTAAATCACAGCCATAAATCAAATCTTTCATTAAATAGTAGATGAGCAAGGAAACAAGTGAAAACCCAAGAAATAGTAAAGGTTGTAAAGCAAATATAAAAGAAACTATAGTTTTTCAGTTTTCTTCATCTTGAATTTCATTCTCTTCCATTTTTGGCTCTTCATGATACAGAGAAGCATTCACACACTTGGTAATTGTTTTTGAGACATCCATACCCTATCTGTACTGCTTATTAGAGCACTTCACTAAACCAGGCAGCAATGGCAAGAAATAATGGCAACATATAACGTAACAAACAAACGTGGCACAGTCAACTGAAAATCTTTAGTTTTAGAGAGTAAAAAGTGTAGTCTCTGTCTATACATTTCCACCAAAGTCTATTCAATCTTAAGGAAGTGCTAGGGAAGGAAGTTTGAGAGCTTTGCATTCACTGCTACTCTTGACTATCTACAGGAGTATCCTCAACCCTTAAAGTTATCTATCAGCTGAGCTATCAAGACATGTATATGCTGCAAAGGAGGCAGCTTGAAGTCTTCTTCATGTGGCCCCATCCTCTGCATACACTCCAGTTTCCAGAAGACCCCATGCGGCATGGCGCCCAAGATGGAACGGCGCCTTCCAGATCTGCTCTGATCACCACTGTCGCAGGTGGGCAGACTCTACCCTCTTCCTGCTGGGTGCTAGCCTCACTATCCACGAACATCTCTAGGCCTTGCACTGTGGGATTCTTATAAATTCAAATACATGAATTTACGATTGTGCTTAAATAAATCTTGCCAGATTCAGTGCATGGCTCCACGCTTGACTTTGACCTTTCATCTGAAAGAGGAAAGTCAAGAGAAGCTTTGACCTATAGGTAGAGAAGCTTGATATAGATATGGATTGTCAATTTGTGGTAAGACCAGTAAGTTTAAAAAGCTGCCAGTCATATGGGATAGCAGAAAGAACCTCCCCCCACCCCACACACCATGGACTCCAGTCTGACCTGGCCACAGCTGTCTCTAGACTCTGGGCAAGAGAGTCCTTCGCCACCTGAGCCTCACTGCTCTCATCTGAAAGTCGATGGCATCATTGTCCAGCATTTCTAACGTGGCCTCCATCACATGATCTCAAAGAACCTTAATGGTACTGTTTACTTTTTTTATTATTATTATATCTACAGGTGAACGAAAGCCCTCCACAAAGGCATTGGTCTAACCCTAGGTCTCCGTCACATAGGGTTAACACCACACCCTGCTTATATGCTTTTTCAAAATACAAGACACCTATGTTGTATAGATTCAGAAATCTTTACCCATATAACAGCCTATTCTCACAACCCTCCCTTTCTCTGCATAAAATCCGTTACCAGTGCAGTTACCACACTGTAAGTCAACCCCATGTTCAAATCAGCTACTTGCATCATGACTACTGCTAACTTAACAATATCCCCTAACTATCTTAACACAACTTGTGAACCTTTATAGAACAGTTCTGAAAATAGAGCTCTCTGGAGAGATGACTAAACAGGATGTCAGTCTCTAATTGTCTCCACTCTCTGCCTTGACTTGTTTCAAGTCAAAAATATGTTATTTTTAAAAGCCACTCCCTCACCTTCAATATAAAGGCCTGGCAGAGAACACACACTTACGCATACATTCGACCTCACAACGTGCACCGCTGCTGGCACAGAGCTGCTGTTGCCAGCCTGGACAGACGGACTGCCGGGCTGCCTCCGCCATCCTGCAGCCCACAGCCACCCCATAATCTCCCTCCAACACTGCCCCGAGGGCCTGCAAAGAAGGCCACACCACCCCAAAGATGGGTTGGGAGCTGCTGTGACAGACAGCAGAGGATTCCACCACTTAGCATCAGGAGCTCTCGCAAGTAGAACAGGTTTGCTTCCTCATTTCTGACCCATGCCTCCATGATGGTGGAAAAGCCATGTTCAAACATCATCTTCAAGTCTTGCCCATTTAGGAGAGATGTGTTAAGACATCAGCCCTTAGAACGGGGTTTTACAAACTGCAGGTCAAGACTCATTGGAGGGACGTTAGAGCAATTTAGTGGGTTGCACAAAACAGATTTTTTTAAAGTAGAATTAAAAAAAGAAAACAAGAACACACCACAGGGGCCAGGCGCAGTGGCTCACGCCTGTAATCCTAGTACTCTGGGAGGTGGACTGCTTGAGGTCAGGAGTTCGAAACCAGCCTGAGCAAGAGCAAGACCCCATTCTCTACTAAAAATAGGAAAACTTAGCCCAGTGTCGTGGTGCACATCTGTAGTTCCAGCTACTCAGGAGGCTGAGGCAGGAGGATCACTTGAGCCCAGGCGTTTGAGGTTGCTGTGAGCTAGGCTGACACCATGGCACCCTAGCCTGGGCAACAGAGCAAGACTCTGACTTGGGAGAAAAAAAAAGAACACACCACAGGTAGCAAGGAAAAGCACTTTCACAAAACTTTTGTTTGCAGTTTTGTATATGTATAAGGATTCACTGGGTTTTAAGAGGTATTCTTTACTGTGTTACAGAGAAACAGTTTTAAAAATGTGGTGTTAGAGGTTATCTGTTCCATCTATACATTGCTGAAGGGTTGTTTTCATTTTATTCATAGTGGTTGGTTGGATACTCCCAGTGACAGCCAACTCACTACCTCAATAGTTGGCCTATTTCATTCCTGTACTTCATGGACAGATCTTTCTCTATGAGCAGAAATATAGCAAGACCAGTAATTTCTACTTACTGACCCTGGTTTTGTCCTCCACAGTCCTAGTGGACACTGTCTCTCTAGCTAGAACATCCATTCCAGCTTTCGGGAACAGCACTTGAGCCTCATTTGAGAACAGCCTCTCCCTCACATGTAGTCCAAATGCTTCAGCTAAGATTCCACCTCTAGCTCCAGGGTAGACAGGTGACCCAGACCTAATACAGAGCTCCCCCAGCCCAGACGACTGGCCTGAAGCTGGCAGATTCTCCGCATCTGGTTATCAGAGAAATTTTAACTCCCTATGCTCAGCAACTACTGACTGAGGCTTGGGCACAGAATCCAAGTAGATCCAATCAGGAATTCTGGATCTACAAGGAAGAAACAAGATCTCACTCCCGTTCGACTTCAATATGGAAGGACATAAACTTGGGAGTGTCCAGAACCCTTGTCACCATATTGAGATAGAGGATGAAGCCAACAAAGGGGGAAAGCTGAGGGGACAGCAAGAGACCAGCTCTTGATGGCATCATTTAAACCTTTAGATCAAGACCTGCTTGATTCTTTGAGAGTTTTCAGTTACTTGAGCTCATAAATTCCCTTTGTTTTGCTAGTTTGAGTAGGGTTTTCTATCGCTTGCACCCAAAAGACTTATCCAAACAGTCAAGCAAAGAGAGTACACGTCAAATATTTGACAATTCTTCCATCCCCCCTACGCCTCCTAACACCTACGCTGTCCCCTGCAATCTGACTCCCGGACTCTTGCCAGCTCCGAAACAGCTCTTGCAACCTTATCACGTCCTACTGTCAAACCCACAGATCAAAGATGGTCTTTCTCTCCGTGGGTCTCTCCGCAGCATCTGATCTTCCTGACAGCTTCCTTCTTCATGACTCTTCCTCACTCCTTGCCTCTAGGAAACCGCTCTTTCCTGCTCTTCCTCTTCCTCTGGACCCCAGCATTTACCCAGCAGCCCGGGCTCCTTCTCACGTACATGTAACTGCGGCCAAACCCCATCCAGGCCCCTTTCTGAGTCTCTCTCCTAAATCTACCATTCCCTCCCCTCTCTTACTGTTGTGCCTTATTGGTCCTCAGATTGAGAGAAAATATTTATAAATCATATATTGGATAAAGTATTTATGTCCAGAATGCATAAAGAACTAGTAAAACTCAATGATAATTTAAAAATCCAATTTTTAAAAAATGGATTTCATTACTTCACCCAAGACGACACAGATGGCAAATATGTATATAAAAACAAATTCAACATCACTAGTCATTAGAGAAATGCGAATTAAATGTAGTGTTAGAATATAGTAACAGTACATACCTATTATGTATATACCTATATATATACCTATTATGTATATACCTATGTATACCTATTATGTATATACCTAGGATGGATACAATTAAAAAGTCTAACCATACTAAGTGTCTATGGGGATGTGCAAAGTAATGAAATTGGACCCCTGCCTCATAAGACTAACTTAAACATTAACTCAAAATGGATCATAGACCTAACTTAAGACCTAAAATAATACACTTAGAAAGAAACAGAAGTTTTCTGGACCTTGAGTTAGGCAATGGTTTCTTAGATACAAAAGTACAAGTGACCTAAAAAATTGACAAATTGAACTACATCAAAATTAAAAACTTTTATGCTGTAAATGATACTATTAACAGACTGAAAAGAAAATCCACAGAATGGGAGAAAGCATTTATTAATCACATAAAGGATTATATCCAGAATACATAAAGAACTCTTCCAACTCATTAATAAAAAGACATATAACCCAGTATTTAAAATAGGCAAAAGATTTGAATAGACATTTCTCTAAAGAAGCTATACAAATGACCAATAAGCACATGAAAAAATGTTCAACATCATTGGCCATAAGAGAAATGCAAATCAAAACCACAATGAGATAGCCCTTCACATCTACAAGGATGGCTATGATCAGAAAGGCAAACAATAATGAGTGTAGGCAAGGATGTGGAAACATCGAAACCTTGTACACTGTTAACTGGAACATGATATGGACAATCACTTTGGACAATGGTTTGGCAGTTCCTCAAAAAGTTAAACAAAGTTATTATATGATCCAGCAATTCCACTCTACATAAACCCAAGAGAACTGAAAATACATGTTCACATAGAAACTTACACAAAAATGTGCATAGCAGCATTATTCTTAATAGCCAAAAGGTGGAAACAATCCAAATGTCCATCCATTGATGAAAGGATAACTTATGATATATCCATATAATGAAATATTACTCAGCAATAAAATTACAGACACATGCTACAACATACACATCTTGAAAACATTACGCTAAGTGAAAGAAGTCACTCACAAAAGACCACATATTGTATGACTCCCTTTACATGAAATGTTTCAAATTAGGCAAATCTATATAGATTAGTGGTTGCTTAAGGCTGGAGAGAGAAAGGGGAATGTAGATTAATTGCTAATGGGGTTCCTTTACAGGGTATGAAAATGTTCTAAAAATTCATTTTTCAATGTGTGCCAATTATTTTAATAATACCTCAATTTGAAAAAAGAAAGAAAGAAAAAACCTCTCTGTGATCTACATAATAGAAGTAACTTGCCTTTGTCCTTCCCCTAACCAAAATATTAAAAATTTCCTCAAAAGTAGTCCTTTTGCCTTGTGCTCTTCAGTAGAATCTAACAATCAGAAAATCTGCCTATTTGCATGGCTTCATCCCTGTGGGTTCTTTAGATTCTTCTGCTGTTCTACACTTTGAGTCCCTGAAGATCTACCCTGTGCCTGGGTCACAGCAGTCCCTCTGGAAAGCACTCCTTGGCTGAGTGACTCCCAGTGTGCACCTTCAGAGTGATCTCTCCCTTGAGTTCTTGTCCCAAATAGCCGCCTCCTCAAATAGGTATCAATCCTGTACCCACGTGAATCAACATTGCCCCAAATACTACACCTCCCCATCTGAACTTCTCCCCCAATCCCCCACCCTGTACTGTGGCTGAGTAACAGTAATGCCAGAGAAGATGTAGGTTCTAGTGCTAACTCTGTCCTAACTGGTCTGTGACATCAGGCAAGCCATTCAACCTCTCTGCACTATAGAATCAAGGGGTGGAGGGATATATAAATATCCATATAAATAGATAGATACCCAGGCCCCACCAGTGGTCTGCTGATTTCCCATTTTCTGGGGAAAGGGAAATGGGTCTAGGAATCTGTTTTTAGAAGTTCCACGGGTGACCACGACATAGCGTGACCATGGACCCATCTGGGAACCCTGAGCTAGATGCTCTCTGAGCGGCTGATTCCAGCTTTCAACAGCTCTAATTCCACGTTTCCTCCTAAAGCTTCCAGTTGTCTGCACTGAATCACTGGAACCACCATTCTTCTAGGTTCCAAGGCTAAAAATCCTGGAGCCACCCTGGCTCGAGGCACCATGATGGTCTGTGTCTCTCCATTCCATTCTTTCCATCACTCTAGGATCCCTGTCACTGCAGGAGCCCTCATTCATCCTTTTTCCTGCAGTCACGTGACACCCCAACCAAAAACAAAGTGTTCTTTCTAAAGTACCACTCTTGTCAATTTCCTCTCTTCAAAGCCTCTGCTGCTGGCTTCCCAGAGCCCTCAGAATAAAACTCACCCTGCTCCACTGGGCTTAAAGGGCTACCTGCTCCCCCTTCCCTGGCTCCCACTAATCTCTTCAAAACTCTTTCAAAATTCCCTTCTTCGAACCTGCTATTCCGGTTCTGTCGCTCAGCCACACCTTCACTCTTGCTGTTTTCTCTGCTTGGAAAGCCTGTCTCTCTTCACTTCACCTGCCTGTTCATTCATTCAAACATTTACTGAATTACTCCCAGGGTCAGGACCATTGCCAGGTGCTCAGGGTTTCCTGAGTCGCTCCCCAGGGCTGCAGGTCGGCTGCAGGAGTAGAAGGAAGGAACTGCTGCCAGGAAGATCTTGACATTCACATTGATCCCTCCCATCTCAAAACTCACAACTCAACTATGATCTCAACACTTATCTACACCCATGAACAATTACTTAAAATTTCATACGCCTATATCTCATCCCTTGGGATAAGCCTATAAGCTCCATTCCAGCAGAAGCTGACACTACGTTACCAAGGGGCCTAGCAGAGCTCCTAGAATAGGACTCAACACGTATCTGTTGATTGGATCTAATGAGCTGAACAAGGTCCTTTGACCACCTCAATTTCCTCACCTATAAAACAGGAATGATAATCATTGCTATAGAATAGAGTACCATGTGACAGCACTTTGTGAAAAATAAAAGCACTCCAAGCTGGCTCCAAGGAATGCCAGTGGTATATGGACCACAAGTGCCCACTGCTTCGAAATTACCCTCTGTTAGCTCCGTGTACCCACCAGACCTGCAGCGCCCGCGCCCCACCCCTGCGGCCAATGTTCACTTTTCCTGGGCACCACTTTGCGGAAGCTGGGCAAGTCACTTATCTCCCTGGCTTAGTCTCTTTGTCCATGAAACAAGAGGGTTGTCTAAAAATTTTCTGTTTTTAATGTTCTATGATTCTGAACAGGCTTGGATAAAAGCCTGCACACAGGACTCAAGGGAAACACTCATTTAATTAACTGGTAATAATTTACAACCATTTCCCTTCACAAAAGGCATTAGAATTGATCAGAGACAGGAAACTTCTAGCTGCACAACACTCATCTCAGCCTGGAATAAAGAGAGAGATCTAGCATATTATTAATAAAAGAAAAAAAAAGCCTTTTGGGATCAAGGTAGAAGGTTTATCTAGACTCCTTGGGCTTTAAGCAAACTTCTATGATAGAGAAGTTGACAAAAGTCAAATTCTTGGCTAGCTGGCTTTTTTCATAGCTTTTCTAAGTCTTACTCTAGGGATAAATAACAAAGGAACCTGAAAAACATAATAAAATGTTTCATGATTCTCTTCTAGCTGAAACTGTCAGGTTTAAAAATGAGAGCTCAAATTCCTACAGGAAAAAAAAAGTTCTTATAGGACTGTACCAATAACCTGTAAGGAGATGTGCAGCTGTGTTCTTTAACAATAAAAATAACAGCCACGTCTTGCACTTGGCCAACGTGCCAAGCCCCGCTGGGCTTGACCTATATTCTCTCTCGCCTTCGCCACTTGCAAGGTAAGTATTACCATCACCATTATATAGATGGAAAAATGGAGGCTCAGGGAGATTACAGAATTGGCTGAGGTCACACAGTAGTGAGGGCCAAGCCAAGATTCAGATGCTGGGAAGATCCCACGTGGGTGCTGCGCCCAGCCTCCCTGGAGCTGCAGTGACTGCGTGTGCCTGCAGGTCTGTCTGCTGCCCTCTGCTCAACCCGAAGCCAGCCTGCCCTGGCTTCTGGCACATGAGGTCACCACATCACCCGTGTCCCTGGGAGCCCAGGCAAGACTCATGCCCTCAGCACCTGAGGCTGTTCCTTACTGCCAAGGCCAGTGGGAGTGGCAGCAGGCTGGCGATGTCGCTGGATGTCTCCCTACGGGGGCACAAGGCAGGAGCCACTAAGCAAGGCTACGCAGGGGCCAGGGAAATGCAGCAGACAGCCTAGGGCCCATTAGTCAGCTGCCTGGAGAGCCCAAGTCAGTGTCACGTGCTGCAGACACACGACTCGACCTCTCCACATGAGAAAGGTTTTAAAGGAAAAGGGGGCGAATGAGGCAAACAGTACATCCCTGCTGACTTTCTACATTCATCTCTATAATAATCAGGCAGAGTTTTATGTGTTAAAAGCACACTAAGAAGTATCGCAGATTAAAAACTACCAGAAAACGATACTGGCAAAAACTGAACAGAAAAGTGGGGCTAATCAAATCTGACTGGTTTAAAATGAAGGAAAACACTATCACTATCCTAGAAATAAAGTCCTTGGTCCATCCTTTATAATGCTACATCTGGACCCCACGTGAGGTCAGAAGAGGCGTCCTTGGGGGAAGAGCCTGGGCTGCGATCACACCTCTGGCACTGCCCTCCACCCCTCGGGCAGGTTATCTGCCTCTCCACTTCGAAATGAAGAGCAGCCTAAGCCTGTAAGTCCTTTTCTAATATTCTAAGATTCCAAGTCATAAACAGTTTCTGAACCATCAACAGAAAAAAAGCCAAACTCTGTAAAATAATTTTAAAGAGATTCATTCTGAGCCAAATTTGAGGACCATGACCCGGAGCCACTGTCAAGAGGCCTTGAGCAAGTGGACTCGATGTGGATAGGTTACAGTTTGGTTTTATACATTTTAGGGAGACAGGGGTTACAGGTAAAGTCATAAATCAATACCTGGGAGGCACACATTGGCTTGGCCCAAAAAGGTGGGACATCTCGAAGAGGGGGGCGGCTTACAGGTTATAGGTGGGTTTAAAGATTCTTTGGTTTGCAATTGGTTAAAGACATGAAGCTTTGGCCGGGCGAGGTGGCTCAAGCCTGTAATCCTAGCTCTCTGGGAGGCCGAGGTGGGTGGATCCTTTGAGCTCAGGAGTTCGAGACCAGCCTGAGCAAGAGCGAGACCCCATCTCTACTATAGATAGAAAGAAATTAATTGGCCAACTAATATATATAGAAAAAATTAGCCGGGCATGGTGGCACATGCCTGTGGTCCCAGCTACTTGGGAGGCTGAGGCAGCAGGATTGCTTGAGCCCAGGAGTTTGAGGTTGCTGTGAGCTAGGCTGATGCCACGGCACTCACTCTAGACTGGGCAATAAAGTGAGACTCTGTCTCAAAAAAAAAAAAAAAAAAAAGACATGAAGCTTTGTCTGAAAGGCTTGGATGGTTTTAACATAAGGAGCTGTTATCAGAGATAAGCCACCAGATATCGATTTGTTGTGTAAATCGAGAACCTGTAGGTTTGTCTTGCATGCCCTTAGGCCTGTTAATGGGTTACAAAGATGTTCCCAAGAAGGGAGGGGGGCATAATATGGCGTGTCTGACCTCCTTCCTCCTGGCAGGCAGTTTAGTTTTAGGATATTCCTTTTGCCACAAGGGGGTCCGTTTAGTCAGCCAATGGGGGGTGAGCCTTAAAATTTTATTTTAGTTCACAGAACTCCACAGAGCAAGTAAAGACGCCTGACGACTACTAAAGAAACTGTCTCTTCAAGTTGTCTCTAAAATATACACTTAAGGTTCACAATAACTCTCCCCCACTCCCAGCTAAACATACCCACGATAGTCACTATGAATTTAAATTTAGGATTATTTCAACTCAGAACCCATTAGACCAAAGTTTTAGCATATAAAGGATATCTTCTGGTAACTGTTTACATTAAAAATTAATTTTTCAAAGTTTCTCTGCCCATAATGAAAAATCTGGAATAAATAGTCAAGATTGGATGCCTCTGAGGACTAAAATACTTTTTCTCTGCCAAGAAGATGGCTGAAGGTAGAAATGGAGAGGCCCTAGAGAAGTTTATGGAAAGGAAATTTCCTCTGCTATTGTGGAGAACACCACGAGCCAGCAATATTGAATCTGAGGTTCCTGGCTCCTCTCAGGAACATAACAGACCTGAAAATAACCAGCATTCCCTCTACCATCCCCAGGTCGGCTTTTGCCACCTGGGCTGGGATCACTGGATCATTGCTCTGGAACTTTATACCCCGAACTACTGTAAGGGAGCCTGTTCTTGGGTACTATGATCTCAATTCGCCCAATCATGCTATCATCCAGAACCTTGTGAATGAATGAGCTGGTGGACCAGAGGGTCCCTCAGCGCTCACATGACCCTTGTAAGTCTGTTCCCATTAGCGTCCTTCTGACTGAGGCAAATGGGAGTATTTTGTACAAGGAGTATGAGGATACCATTGCTCAGTCTTGCACATGCAGATGACAACAAAGGTACAGCTAGCTCAGGGTTCCCAAGAAATTGGATAAGGGCTTAAATAAATATCAATATTAAAGCTGCAAGTAATCCTCTACCCAATCTGTAAGTTGTATTCCTTGCCTTAAGTGGCATTACTTAAATATCATCCCCCACTTGTGAAGCACTGCTCACTTTATAAACCCAGCCCGAATACCAGTCTCCTCTCACGAATCAGTACAGTTTGACCTCCAGTCAGAGCCCTTAATGTTTGGGCAAGATGCTCCTTTGGAGATGCACTCTCTTATTTTTTATTGGGATTTTGTCAAAAGTCACCAGTCTATGGTGGTAGGACTTTAGACATTGTCCCACCAAGGTCTGGGAAAGGTGGACTCTTCCTATGTCCAAGCTCTAGAAGACTTGGGGTGGTGAAAGTAGCTTGAAATTTTATACTTTTCTTGTCTCTCATATCCTAGAAACTACTAGTGCCTAATTAGATGAACTGCCTGCCTCTGTGCTTGCATGGCCTTCTAAATCTAAATCCTCAGACAGACTAGACAACTTTCAGGTAATTCTTGACAGAAATCTTTGGAGAACACAAAAGGAAGGAAATCTTTTGCTAAGCTAGTGGAGCTTTTCATCTCAGCCTCTGAATCTGGGAAAAGTACCTGGGATTCCTTCCTCCTAGGGTAAGGACAGCAGCCTTTAATGAAGCCCATAGGGACACTGGAGTATGGAGCCCTCTGAGATGGCAATCTACTTCAAAACCAGCCGTTTTCATAAAGAGAAGAACTGTCATTGCTGATCAGTATTATGCATGGGGGAGTTACTTTAAGTTTTCTTAAACAATAGAGTTCCCATTTTCTTATTTTATGTAACACTTAACACATTAACTGCCACGCGAGATGTATTTAAGTCACGCTAGCTTTGAGCCCCGTGCCTCATAAAGCATGTGTAACTCATGCCTTTTTACCTCGGGAGCCGCGTGGTGCACAAACAACTCACGCTGCCATGCTGTAGCATACATGTTACGTGCTGGGTAGCCCCATGGGCAAAACCCTGCAGTTGGTTCACGAAAATCCTACTTGTTGATGTTCTTATTGTTACAGTTAATATTGACAATTTAACTGCATATAACTCATGCACAGAATACAATAAAAAATAACATTTTTCATTAAATTAGAACAGATCATTTTGTTTTCAAAGTTTCTACTATTTTTGTAATAAAACACTGTGGCCCCCAGGAAAAAAAGTGTTTTTTCTAGGGTGGCAGTCAATGTGTTAAACTCCTGTTCATTATCCCACAAAGCAAGCTCCCTGATGGCTCAGAGGCTAGGACTGGCCTGAGGGGAGTAGGGAGGAGAGGGCCTTGAGGCAAGGACGAAACGTGCCAAGGCCTGATGCTGGCTTCGTTCTGGGCTTGCCTGTTGCACGTGCTCAGTTTGGCCCTGGGCATGGGTCTCAGGGAGATGGGCTTGCTGTCGTTGGGAAACATGGAACTCTGTCCTGGACTAAGCGATGCTTGCAGTGTGACTCTTTTCTATTCCTATGTTGTATTTAAGTGATGAGACGGGACTGTGTTGCAAGTAAATCAATTTTTTTGTTGCCAATGAAAAAAAGTAAAAAAATAAAGGTAGAAATGGTCTACTGTATGCTATGATGCTCGTGTGTATGTGTATTTATCCAGCTCTGACTCCCATATCTGAGCAACTGAAAACATAAATTAAGTTTCCTTGGTTAGTATAGTAGTGAGAAAAAAATGGAAAAAAAATGAAGGATGCCCAACACTCTTCGAAACACTCCATTACAATTCCTCCCACTTAACGTCCCAGGTAATTTAATTCGGTGGAAGGCCTACTGGACACTGCCTCTGTGAATGACAACATACGCTCTGAAGGGGTGTGCCCAGCCCATCAGGAGGGCCAGAGCTTCTGGTGCTCCTGGTGGACCAAAAAGAGTGGGCTGAGAGTTCTCCTGCAGAAGTCAAAGGCCCA
>VSMD01026922.1:0-46796 GCA_008750895.1 Mirza zaza | reverse complement strand
GTTACCTGTTTTTGTGTGTTAATTTTTTACCCTGCAACTTTCCTGAATTTGTTAAAAAATCAATCCAAAATGGATTAAAGATTTAAACTTAAGACCTAAAACTGTATAAATACAATATGCTACACAATAATTTTCTGGGCAAATATTTCTTCAATATGACCCAAAATATACAGGCAGTAAAGGCAAAAGTAAACGAATGAGATTTCATCAAACTAAAAAGCTTTTCCTTTGCATAGCAAAGGAAAGAATTGATAGAGAAAGTGATGACACACAGATTGGGAACAAGTATTTACAAACCACTCATCTAATAATATGTTTGAATACATACAAATGAACAAGAAGTAAATGAAAAAATGCTCAGTATCATTAATCTTCAGAGAAAGGAAAATTAAAACTAAAATGAGATACAATCTCACATCTATTAGAATGCCTATTATCAAAAAGCCAAAATATAAGCATTGGACAGCATGTGGTGAAAAGGGTAATGTTGGTGGGAATTTAAGTTAATGCAGCCATTATGAAAAACAGTATGGAGTTTCTTTAGACAATTCAAAATAGAACTACTATATGGTTCAACAATCCCACTTCTGGATATATATCCCAAGGCATTGAAATCAGTATGCCAAAGAGATACCTGCACTCCTGTGTTCATTGCATCATTTTTCACAACAGTCAAACTATGAAGCAACCTGGGTGCACATCAATAGATAATTGAATTACAAAAACCACAGTGTGTATATATGACTGAATACTATCCAGCCTTAAAACGGGGGCATCGTGTCATTTGTTACTACATGGATGAACCTGGAGGACATTATGCTAAGTGTATCCAGGAACAAAAAGACAAATACTGCATGATCTCACTTACATGTGGAATCTAAAAATGTTTAGCTCGTAGAGGTACAGAGCAGAATGATGGTTACCAGAAACTGTGGGAAGAAGGCAGCTAGGGAAAGGGGAGATATTGATAACACTGTACAAAGTTTCGGCTAGACAAGAGGAATAAGCTTTACTGATCTAATGCATAGAATAGTGACTATAATAAATACTGCATTGTATATTTCAAAACTGACATGAGTAGATTTTAAATGTTTTGACCTCAAAAATGATAACTATGCAAGGTGATGGTTTTGTTAATTTGCCCAAATTAATAATTCCACATTGTAAAAATATATCAAAATATCACTTTATCCCATAAATATATGTAATTATTATATTAATAAAAAATAAAATAAAAATGAATCCTGTTCCCTAGAAGTTAACATCTCTGACAAGTAATACAGTCAGAGGATGTTGCCTGGAATTTGCAGCTACTACTTGACCACTTTGGGCTCCAATTATCAATAAACAGTTAGGAAGATCCATTTTCTCTATTAACCAAAGGATTGTATTGTCTTGTGTATTCATCCTGGATTGCCATATGGATTTAGGGTTTTAAATACAAAATGTGGCAAAGGTAATAATGTCTAGAGCCCAGAGGCTTCTCTGGTCCGTTGCTTAGCACGTCATGCCCAGTAAAACTGTCAAAGGGCGATGGCAGTAGCCACACTTCAATAAAGGCCAGACCACACGGGATTGAAGTCTGGCTCGACACATCATCAAGCAACTCATACCGAAGACAATGAAATATTAGAATACATGATGGAGAAAAGAGATGATGACTGTCAATTTCAGTTTCAGCACCAGCTTGTCTCAACAATTAACAGCTCAAAAATCCATCGCTTTGTACTGGCTTCCCTGTTGTCTTTGGCTTCACTTCCTTTTTCTCCTACTCTTCTCCTGGGATTATCTCTCACAATTAATAAAGCATCAACACTGTTTTGCCTCAATTTCTATATTCTAAAGAACCCAGGCAAAGACATTCCCTAAGAACAAAGCAGGATTAATAGAGTATGGGTGTTTTCATGATTGACTACAAAAATTAAAACCCATCTCGTTTAAATCCAATAGATGGCAGCCTGAGAAACAAAGGCTTACATTTAACTATACTAATCAGATACCTGATGAAAATTAAGATAGCTATAATATGTATTCATTAACATTCTTTACACAATTTCTTTATGAAACTGTTATTTCAATTAATATATTTGAAGCTCAGATTAAAAAAATGTTCAATTCCAAGCATAGAAATTCTACAGGATAAATAGTATATCTTATATGCAGCAAGCAAATCAAAGGATAATTAATATAGAACAGACATTGGAATCCTCTTTATAAAAGAAGCCACTTAGAATCATAAGTGCCCTTTTAACTATTGTTCATTTTATAATAGACTTCATTTTATACAACCTCCAAAGATTTTTGTTAAGGTCAAAAGAACTGACTAGGTACGTGCATATGTGTGCATGCTTTTAAAAAGCCATTTAAACTCTTTACCTGTATGATCTCTAGAGATTATATATCCTGATTTAAAAGCTTACAAGAAATTTCAAGTCAAATCACCTGTTGTAACACTCGGCAAGCATCCATTTGTGCACATGAAATGTACAAGATTTTAGACAATTCTTAAATATTTAGTGTTAGTATTTTCTCATGAATTGGGAAGAGGAGGCAGGAAAGAAGTAAAAATAAAAACAGTTCATTAACTTTATGGATAAAATAAAAAAGAATTTAAAATAAAGTATAAAGTCCTATGTGGATAAATTTGACTACTCTCTGTACCTCTTACTACATACTATGTTTCATTAATTTAACAATATTTCTTGTAACACCACATGCATCATTTTTATTTTATTTCTACCATGGTGTAAATATCAATGTGTTGTTATGTCACTTCCAAATCATCCTTTCAGTGAGTGTATGTCACTTTAAAGCCTAGTGTGATACACTTCCTACGAATGTTGGATTTCACTGTTCTTGCTTCAAGTAATTCACAACTTGGTAAGAAAATAAGTATTACTTATCTTCCTCCCTTAAAAAAAATCCAACATATTAGTTTAAGAATTACAATTGATGGGGTATTAAATTTTAATAAAACTAGACATTTTTGCCACAGAAAAAATGAAATACTTTCACAAAGGAAATACGGGTTAAACTGATAACTGAGGGTGAGTTGTATTTGTTAACATAAATTTAATACTTGCCTATGAAAATAAAAAACTATGATCACAAGAGATGATTACCACACTAGGATATAAATAACTTTAATATCTGTAAATTTTATTATAACTTGAAATTCATTATTATATTTTGATAAAATGATCAGTGAGATCCATTAATTATATATGCTAGAAAACAAAGTACATTTATTTGTGTGTGTGGGCATAGTGCAGCACCATTCCCCAAAGAGATCAAGTATATCATGAGTATATTTCAAAGCCTGAGAATAACTTTCATTTTTGTCATGGGCATCTTTCTTAACAAGCTGCTCCTGAACAAAGTAACACATTTTATGCTTCTTATTACTAAGCCATAATGTTTCCTATTAACCTTTACTTACATAATTAGGGATTGTTTTTGGTTCCACACTTTCTATTCTCTCTCCATATTGGTAAAATACATTTTGGGAGTTTATCTTGACTGGGTAGTTTAGGTTCCTTGTTTTCCAAAGCCATCTAACTACTTCTGTCTTACTTAAACATCACTAAAGTAAAAAAAATAATAAATAAATAAATAAAAAGATGTAATAAATTATATATAAAGTTTATTCTAGTTCTAAAATTCAATGATTGACTTCAATTTAACTTTTAGATCATTCTAGGATTGTTTGGCTCTTCTATATTCAGGTTTCATTTTAACAATTCATATCCTAAAAACACATAATTAAGTTACCATCTGTAAGAGCATACTGGAATAGCATTATTTAAAGAAATGATTTATTAACCTTTTGAAATCAGGATAAGAGAACACTGAATATTACACATGTTTCACTAGATAATTTTAAGTAGTAACAAATTGCTGGATATTTATAAATGCCTAAATATTAATTTAAAAATGTATACAATTTTCAAGAGTTGCAAAAGAAAAAAATCTCAAAAGCAGTTTAACTAATAAAAGTAGTACTAATAAATTATTTAAATTGTAAAACGGGTCTTAGTATAAAAATAAACAAATATTTTATTGGCTTTATATTTTGGCAATTTGTATGTTTACAGACAAATTATTGTGCTTAATATTATTCTATGATTTTTTTCAGAGAAATTGAAACTATGCATATTTATTCCTCTGTATTTTTTGGATGTTTCAGACAATACTATTAGGTTATTAATTATGGAATGTCTGACTGTCAAGTACTAAGTTTGACAGCTGATACCTCTGACATTTCACTTTGAAACTTACTATTTTTTTTTTCTTTTTATTGTGAAGGCACATCCTTGTTCTTTCGAAACCACATTTTGGTCTGTAATTATCTTTCAAGATTTTTTAGAGAAATTTCTGTGAAACCATGGATAAGTAAAAAATTTGTGTTATTTTTGAATGTGAGTTCCGTCCTGGAATCAGTACAGCACAGACAACTCAAAATACCAACGGTGTTTGGGAAGGATGAGGCTAATGAGCGCACAGTACGTCAATGGTTTGAGAAGTTCCATTCCGGTGATTTTAATCTTGAAAATGAGCCATGTGGGAGACCTGAAACCAAGGTGGATAACGATGAGCTGAAAGCTGTAGTGGAAGCGAATCCATCTCAACCTACGCGGGAATTAGCAGCAAGGTCTGACATTGCTATTTCAACAATATCAGTCATTTGACACAAATGGGCAAGGTAAACAAGCTGGATAGCTGGGTTCCCCATGAATAAAATGAGTTTCAGAAGAGAAATCAAATGACATAGAACATTGATAAGACAGGTAAGACAATACTAGTGGAATACATTAAACAAAAAACCAAACAGAAAATCAGGCATTTCTAAACAATCATATGAGCTATCTATTCTCAACAAAATTTCAGTGTGCAATACAAATATTGCTAATTGTAGGCACCATATTGTACAGCAGATTTTTAGAATTCATTCACCGTATATAACTGAAATTGTATACTTGTTGAATAACAACTCCCATTTCCTCCTACACTCAGTCCCTAGTAATCATTATTCTAATTTCTGATTAATGTTCTTTTTCACTTTTTCTTTCCTTTTTCTCCTTTTTTATTCTTTTTGAAAAATTCTTTTTCTTCCCACAGGATCTTGCTCTGTCCCCCAGACTGGAGTGCAGTGGTGTGATCATAGCTCCCTGAAGTCTTGACCTCTCGGGTTCAAACGATTCTCCTGCCTCAGCCTTCCTGGTAGCTGGGACTACAGGTGCATGCCACCATGCCTAGCTATTTTTTTTTTTTTAACTTTTTGTAGAGTCGGTTGCCCAGACTGGTTTTGACCTCCTGGCCTCAAGTGATCCTCCTGCCTCAGCCTCCAAATGTGCTGGGTATTACAGCTATGAGACACCCACAGGCCTCTGCTCAGGGTTCTTACTACAAAAAGAGGTAAAGGAAGAAACTTTTGGAGGTAATGAATGTTTATTTTCTTTATTGTAGTGATGATTTCACGGGTGTATTCATATGGTCAAACCTATCAAATTAGGCCGGGCGCAGTGGCTTACACCTGTAATCCTAGCATTCTGGAAGGCCAAGGCAGGTGGATTGCTCAAGGTCAGGAGTTCAAAACTAGCCTGAGCAAGAGCAAGACCTCGTCTCTACTATAAATAGAAAGAAATTAATTGGCCAACTAACAATATATAGAAAAAATTAGCCGGGCATGGTGGTGCATGCCTGTAGTCCCAGCTACTTGGGAGGCTGAGGCAAGAGGATTGCCTGAACCCAGGAGTTTGAGGTTGCTGTGAGCTAGGCTGATGCCACAGCACTCTAGTCTGGGCAACACAGTGAGACTCTGTCCCCCCCCCCAATAAAAACCTATCAAATTGTTTATATTAAATCTGTGCCAATTTTTACATATCAATTAACCTCAATAAAGCTGTTAAAAAGTTTGTGTGAGAGAAAAATGTGTGTAAAATACACATTTATAAATCCCCAAACAGTGAAAAAAAGACACTACTTTCTTACATAGACTCTTGTGTAAAATTTATTCCCTATTAGGCCTAAAAGAAATTTTCCATAATATTGAAAAATTACTACTCAAGTACATCTTAATTGACTTTCAACTCTCCATCTAATCCAGCTACATTAGATGACTTTCCCTTGGGTGTGGTCAAGTGACCATTGAGGTTTGATCATGTAAGTTTGATATACTTTTTGCCTTTCTGTTTTTATGTCATTTGATTCTGTGTCAGCTACACATAGAGGTATATAATGGTTCTTTGTGAAGTACACAACTTATATTCATAAAGGTCCAGTTTGTAGACCAATTAAACAGGGTGTTCAACAGATGAATGGATAAATATAGTATACATATATATATATATATATATAATCTAATAATATGCAAGCATAATAAGAGAACGAAATCTTGTCATTTTGAACAACATGGATGATGTTATGTTTAGTGAAATAAGCCAGCGCATAAACAATAAATGCTGCATGTTTTAGTCATATGTGGAAGCTAAAAAACTTGATATCATGGAAGTAGGGATTAGAGTGGTGGTTACTAGAGGCTGGTGAAGGCAGGGGTGGGGGAGGTAGGAAGAGATTGTTAATAGGTGCGAATTTATGGCTTGATAAGAGGAGTAGGACTGTGTTTTATAGGACTGTAGGGTGATTGTAGTTAAGGACAATTTATTGTGTATTTTCAAATAGCTAAAAGAGAGGATTTTGAATGTTCCCAACACAAAGAAATGATCAATGTTTGAGGCGATGAATATGTTTGTCGTGGCCTGATTGCAGGACGGGGGATGAACACAGAAAGGCACAGACAAAAAAAGCACACAGACACAAAAGACGGTACAAGACTAAAGCGCTTAGAGCACCACTCGTTTTATTTTTATACTGTTCAATTTGGCAAGCGTCCTGTCGCTATTTTCTCACACCAGCTACTTCCCCAGATACTTTTTAGTATATGACTTCCCACGGGTCAGCAGCAGCTGTTCCTCCAGACATAGCACCAGAGATGCCCTTCAATGTCTGATACTGTTTGCAGATAACAAGACGCCAGGCTTGCATGCATAGCACAAGAAGAAGATCTTTGCATCCTGTCCTTCAATGTCTGGTACCGTGTGCAGATAACAGACAACCTTGGCTGGTGTGCGAAACCACAGGTCCTTGGCCATTTGCCCTGAGGAACAGTTCTCTTTGCTGGTCAGCAAGTGACTTCCTGCTAATTGTGGAACAAGCAATGTGCTCCCGTTCTGCTGACTTTGGGTCTCGGCCAATCTGATCCAGGGACAGCTCCTTCATATGTTATTTACCTTGATTTGATCATTACACATTGTATACATGTCTTGAAATAGCACACTTTATCCCATAAATTTGTATAATTATTGCATGTCAATTAAAATAGTAATAATTAAAATTTTAAAGATATTCTTGGACTTTTTAAAAAATACCGAAATTCAGTAACTTATGCATTAAAAATATAAGCTGAAGAAATGAAAGAGAAAATTTTCTAAAAGTATAGAGAAAAATAGATAATAAAATGGTATTCAGAAGATCAATATACAGAGTCTAATAACCATCTAAAGGAGAGTGGAGAAAATAGGGAATGAGCGAAATTATGAAAAGCAGAAGAAAATTTCACAAATCTGAGTCTTTAGTTTGAAAAATTCTGCTGAGAGCCCAACACAAGTAATTAAAAGCAATAGCACAACCACCTAAACATATTATCATGAAAATTCACTACACTGAAGATAAACATTACACAGTGCAAGTATACATGTACACACACACACACATATTTCAAAATGGCCATTGCAAAAGAATAATAATTATATTGCAATATGACCTTTCATGAAAACATAGGATGCTAGCAAATAATGTAATATTTGCCTGCAATGTAATGAGAGAAAATTATTTTTCAACTAAGAATTATATTCCATGCCAAAATATTAGAAAACATATGAAAACCGAATAGGAATTTTCAGGCATTGAAAGACTCATAAAGTTATTTGTCATATACAATTTCTTAAAGCTTACTTGAAAGTGTACTCCAGTAATAGCTGAAGATATAACAACAAAGAGAATAAAATTGTGTTCAATATACTACACGAAGCACAGAAGAAAGGTAAACGGAAGAAACTAAAAAAATTCTCCACGGGCAGCCTGGTGATCAGTGAACCTGGATTTGACCAGAGGAGTGGGAAGCTACAGAAGTGAGCAGAGGGGGGTGATTTGTAGACTAGCAGCTGTGCTGATAAATAGATCGGAAAATATACACCCATCCCCTCCCCCCCACCCAATACCCAATAAATGTTTTGGGTTTTTTTTTTTTTGACATTTTGGTTACATTTTATATCTTTGCCTCTCCCTAGGAAGGGTTAGAGGTATGCCCTTCCCCTCCACAATGCTCATCACATCCCTAAGATGTGTGTCTACCCCCTGTCCTGCCCCACGAATCCCTGGTGAAAACCACCACCATTTGAGCACCATAGTTTTAATCAGTCTGCACCAATTTGATGGCAAGTACATGTGGAGCCCATTTTCCTGATTTTGTGTTGCCTCACTTTGGATAATGGGCTTAAGCTTAATCCAGGATAGTATAAACGGTGCTAGCTCTCTGCCATTTCTTAGAATTGAGTAATATTCCGTTGTGAACATATACAAAATTGTAATTATCCACTCATGAATTGACTGGCACTTGGGTTGTTTCCAAGTCCTTGCAATAGTGAATTGTGCTGCCATAAACATTTGGGTACAGGTGTCTTTATAATAGAATGTCTTATGCTCTTTTGGGTAGATGCCTAATAATGCTATTGCTGGATCAAATGGTATTTCTATTTTTAGCTGTTTGAGTTATCTCCAAATTCTTTCCCACAAAGGTTGCACTAATTTGCAGTCCCACCAGCAGTGTAGGAGTGTTCCTGTCTCTCCGCATCCTCACCAGCATTTGTTGTTTTGGGATTTCTTGATACAGGCCATTCTCACTGGGGTTAGGTGGTATCTCATTGTGGTTTTCATTTGCATTTCTCTAATGATTAGAGATGTTGAACATTTTTTTATATGTTTGCAGGCCATTATTCTGTCTTCTTTGGAGAAGTTTCTCTTCATTTCCATTGCCCATTTCTTAATGGGGTTGTTTGATTTTTTCTTGTTTATTCTTTTAAGTTCTAGATAGATTCTTGTTATTAGACCTTTATCTGAAGTGTAGAGAGTAAATATTTTCTCCCATTCTGTGAGTTGTTTATTTGCTCTAATGATCGTTTCCTTGGCAGTGCAGAAATTTTTAATTTGATCAGATCCCATTTGTTTATTTTTGATGTGGCGGTGATTGCCTTTGGGGTCTTCCTCATAAATTCTTTGCCTAGACCAATATCTGATAGGGTTTTCCCAACATCTTCTTCTAGGATTCTTAAAGTTTCATGCCTTAGGTTTAGGTCTGTTATCCATCTTGAGTGAATTTTTGTGAGGGGTGAGAGGTTGGGGTCCTGATTTGCTCTTCTGCATGTTGCTAACCAGTTTTCTCAGCACCATTTATTGAAGAGAGAATCGTTTCCCCATAGTATATTTTTGTCTGCTTTATCAAAGATTAGGTTACTGTATACAGATGGTTTGATCTCTGGAATCTCAGATCTGTTCCAGATATCGATGTTTCTGTTCTATTGCAGATATCGATGTTTCAGTTCTTGTGCAAGTACCAGGCAGATTTTACTATTATTGCCTTATAGTACAGCTTGAAGTCAGGAAGACTGATCCCTCCCAGTTTGTTCTTTTTACTTAAGATTGCTTTGGCTATACATGGTTTTCTCTGGTTCCATACAAAGTGAAGAATTTTTTTTTTTTCTAGATCTGTAAGGAATGCTGGTGGTATTTTGATGGGGATTGCATTGATTCTGTAGCTCACCTAAGGTAATATTGATACTTTAACAATATTGATTCTACCAAGCCATGAGCATGGTAGATTTTTCCATTTGTTTAAATCATCTGCAATTTCTTTTTTTAGTGTTTCATAGTTCTCCTTGTATAAATCTTTCATATCTCTTGTTAGATATACTTCTAGGTATTTAATTTTCATTGGAGCTATAGTAAAGAGTATTGCATTTTTGATTTGAGTTTCTGCTGGATGGTTTTTGGCATATATGAATGTTTCTGATTTGTCTATATTGATTTTATACCCTGAAACTTTACCAAATTCATTTATCAGATCTAGGAGTCTGTTGGGGTTTTCTCAATGTAATATCTTATCACCTGCGAAGCATGAGAGTTTGATCTCATCTGACTTGACTTGAATGCCCTTAATACCCCTCTCATGCCTGATTGTTATAGCTAAGACTTCAAGCACTATGTTGAATAGGAGGGGAGAAAGTGGACATCCTTGTCTAGTTCTGGTTCGAAGGGGGAATGATTTCAATTTCAATTTTTCCCCATTTAGAATGATGTTAGCTATTGGTTTGTCATAAATGGATTTTATAAATTTAAGGTATGGGCTGTTTATGCCTATTTTGTTAAGGGTTTTTATCATAAAGGTATGTTGGACTTTATGAAATGCTTTTTATGCATCAATTGACAGAATCATATGGTCTTTGTTCTTGACTTTATTTATAAAGTGGACAGAATCATATGGTCTTTGTTCTTGACTTTATTTATAAAGTGGATTACATTTATAGACTTGCGTATGTTGAACCAGCCTTGCATGCCAGGAATAAACCCCACTTGGTCATGGTGAATTATTTTTTTGATGTGCTGCTGAGTTCTATTTGCTAAAATTTTGTTTAGGATTTTTGCATCTATATTCATGATGGATATTGGTCTGTAATTTTCTTTTTGTGTTTATCCTTTCCTGGTCTTGGTATCAAGCTGATATTGGCTTTGTAGAATGAGTTAGGAAGAATACCATCCTTCTCAATGGTGTGGCATATTTTCTGTAGTATAGGTATGAGTTCATCTTTGAATGTTTGGTAGAACTCTGGGGTATAGCCGTCTGGCCCGGGACTTTTCTGTTTGGGGAGGTTTTTAATTATTGCTTCAATTTCTGAGCTTGTGATTGGTCTGTTCAAGAACTCATTTTCCTCCTGGGTGAACTTAGGGAGGTTGTGTGATTCCAGGAATCTGTCTATTTGGTCTTCATTCTGTAGTTTTGGGGCATATAGATTTCTATAGTAGTCAAACATAATGTTTTGTATTTCTGTGGAGTCTGTTGTGATCTCTCCTTTTTCATTTCTTACTGAGGTTATTAGAGTCCTTTCCCTTTGAGTTCTTGTCAGCCTAGCCAGAGGGCTGTCAATTTTGTTGATCTTTTCGAAAAACCAGCCTCTGGTTTTGTTGATCTTCCATATAATTCTCTTATTCTCCATTTCATTTAGTTGAGCTTTGATCTTAGATATTTCTTTTCTTCTGCTGGGATCAGAATTGGTTTGCTCTTCTTTTTCCAATTCCTTGAGTCTATTCATTAGGCTGTCGGTGTCTAATCTTTCTGTTTTTTGGATGTGAGCATTTATTGCTATTAGTTTTCTTCTCAGATATGTTTTTGCTGTATCCCAAAGGTTTTGATAAGATGTGTGTCCGTTGTTGTTTTGTTTGAAGAAATGCTTGATTTCCTTCTGAATTTCTTCCTTGACCCAATTGTTATTCAACAGTAGGTTGTTTAGTTTCCATGACTTAGTGACACTAAGTCATTGAAACTATTAGAGTTGAACTAAACTATTAGAGTTGAACTCTAGTTTTATACCACTATGGTCAGAGAAGACACAAGGTATTATTTTTATTTTCTTGAATTTTTTGAGATCTGCTTTGCAGCCTAGTATGTGATCAATTTTTGACAAGGATCCATGGGCTGCTGAGAAGAATGTAAATTCAACTTTATTTGGGTGAAATGTTCTGTATAGATCTGTCAGAACTTTTTGGTCAATAGCTTTGTTTAGGTCCCTTATTTCTTCACGTAATTTCTGTTCGGAGGATCTATTCATTTCATTTAGTGGTGTATTGAAGTCCCCTGCTACTATGGCAGTATTGTTTAAAGTGGTATCTAGCCCAGACAAAGTTTGCTTTATGTAATTGGGTGCTCATGCATTGGGAGCGTAAATATTAAGAATTGTTAGATCTTCTTATTGGATCTTCCCTTTCACCATTATGAAGTGGCCTTCTTTATCCTCTTTTACTTTTGTTAATTTAAATCTAATGTTGTCTGTGAATAATATAGCAACCCCTGCTTTCTTTTGGCTTCCACTTGCCTGGATGATAGTTTTCCATACCTTGATCTTCAGCTGGGAGGCATCTTTATGGTTTAGATGTGTTTCCTGTAGACAGCAAATACTAGGCTTGTGGAATTTTATCCACTCTGCCAGCCTATGTCTTTCAGAGGGCAGTTTAAACCATTTACGTTTATTGAGAAGATTGAAATTGGAAGATGATTTCCATTCATATTGATGGGTGAAGTCCCGTTGCTTTGACATAGAGCTTGAGTCATCATGAAGTTCAAGATCTAGACTTTAATTCTTTGAGGATTTCATTTTGAGGAGCGTCTATTGCCCTGTTCACTGTGGAAGGCAGGTCTGAGAATTTCCTGTAGTGCTGGTCTGGTCTTTGCATATTCCTTGAGCAATTGTTTGTCTGAGAAGGATTTTATTTCACCCTCATAGGTGAAACTTAACTTTGTCGGATAAAGAATTCTAGTTTGGGCTTTGTTCTGTTTTAGAAGATTAAGGATAGGCACCCACTCCATCCTGGCTTGTAAAGTTTCAGATGAGAAGTCTGAGGTTAGTCTGATACGCTTTTCTTTATAGGTTATTTGTTGTTTACGCCTTGCTGTATGGAGGATTGCTTGTTTCACATTTACTTTGGTCAGCTTAACAACCACATGATGAGGCGATTGCCTATTCGGATTGTGTCTCCCAGGAGTTCTGTGCACTTCTTGAATTTGGATATCCAGATTTCTAGCTAGGCCCAGCATATTTTCCTCCAGTATGCTGTAAAATATGTTTTCCAACCCTTGTGAATGTTCCTCTTCCCCTTCTGGAATGCCAACCATTCTGAGATTTGACTTTTTTACATAATACCATACTTCCTGTAAACTTTGATCTTGTCTCTTGTTTCTGTGCACTCTTTCTTCCTCTGATTTGTTTGGTGTGTAGGTATAATCTTCAAGCTCTGAGATTCTTTCCTCAGCATGTTCTTTCCTGTTTTTGAGACTTTCCACTGTTTTATGGAGTTCCTTGAATGTTTTCTTCATTGCTAGAATTTCTGTTTGGTTTCTCTGAACTACTTCTATATCTTTGGAGAATTTTTCATTCATTTCCTGGATTGTTCTTGTGGTTTCTCTATGTTGGGAATCTATTTTCTCTTTGATTCCGGTGAGCTTTCTAACAATCCACATTTGGAATTCTTCCTCAGTTAGTTTAATCATATCATGTAAGTTGGTGTCAGTTGGTGGAGAATGAGTATTTTCTTTTGGAGGTGACTTTTCTCTCTGATCTTTCATGGTTCCTGATGTTTTTCACTGGTTCTTCCTCATCTGGATACTTCGTTGAGGACCAGAGGTGCTGAAATTCGATTATAAGCTGTGTTCTTGGGTTCCAAAGGAATGATCCTTGGAAGACCTGGGGAGGATGTGTTCTGGTCCTGTGTTGTCTCTCCCAAGGGTTCCTCGAGTCCTCAGGAATAGCAGCCTCCTTCCCTTCTCTGCCTTGCTAAGACAGGCTCTATTCTCTGAGCACAGAACACCAACCGCTGAGTGCAGTGAGATACCACTCAGGTTCAAACTTGTGAGATGGCTGCCGAACAAAGCACCACTCTTAACTTTCCACCCTTATAAATTCAGCTTCCAAGGCCACCTGCCCAGTTAGAGCAGAGGGGGAGACTGAGTCTACTACCAGGGCAGCCCTCCCTAGTGTTTTCACGCTATGGATTGGCTCAGAGGAGCTGGGAAGCAGCTGGTGGGTTTCGACCCTCTCCCACTTGCTTCTGCTTCAGTGGAGCGCTGGCAGCTCAGCAAGTTGCCTTCTCCAGAGGCCTGAACAGATCAGCCAATTTAGGGTAGAAGAGGTGCCAGAGAAACGTTTCCAGTGTGGCCCCCCAGCATCTCCAAGCTTCCAGGCAGTGTGGTGGTGCTAGGAAGTGGATGCAAGGTTTGGACCCTTTCCCCTCCTGCTACTGGTTCAGTGGGGCTCTGGCAGTTTAGAAAGGTGCCTTCTCCAGCAGCTTGAAGAGTTTGTCTGGTTTAGGGTAGTAGGGATGCCTGGCAAACTCCTCCAGTGTGGTCTCCACAGCTTCTCCAAGCCGCCGGGGCAGGGCGGCAGGGCTGGGGAGCGGCCTTTCTCCCCACCCACTACTGCTTCAGCAGCGCTGTGAGCTTGATAAGCTGCCCTCTTCAGAATCAGGAACAGTTCAGCTGGTTTGGGGCAGTGGGGAAGCCCAGAGAACGCCTCCCGCGTAGCTCTGCATGGCCTCTCCAAGCCGCAGGGTGGAATGGCTGGGCTGGGAGCGGGTGCTGGGTTCAGACCCTTCCTGCACTCCCCGCTGCTTCGGCGGGGCGCTGTGTAGAATTCTAAATGCTGCCTGCTCCAGACTCCCCTCCTCACCGCTCCTCTGCCCACGTTGCCACCTCCCACTAACTTCAGTCAGTTCCCTGCCTGTGTGGGGGTGGGGATCGGTGGGGAAGGGATCATCTCCCTGTGTGGGGGGAGGGGTGCCTTCTCTGGCCAGCACGTGAGGCGGCAGACACGCCGGGTCCCGCCCCACTATACTTCCGACTCCCCCGGATTTTGTGGAAGAATTTTGGTTCACCTTTGATTGTTGTCCACGATTTCCGTATCCCAGTGTCTCTCTGCAGTCCTATGAATCTGCTCTAGAGCAGGTGCAGATGGCCCGCGTGTGGTCATCTGTCCTCTTCACCCCTCACCCCGAGAGCCGAAAGCCAAGAGGTCAGCCCTATTCCGCCATTTTTTCTCACTTTCATAGTCTGATGCAAATATTTAATGTATGTTTGAAAAGAATATGTATTCTATGTTCTCTATGTATATATTTTGTGGTCGTAGGGAGCAATTATCTCTATTTCTTTCTTAGGTCAATTTTGTTAATTGCTTTCAACTATTTTATCTTTTTATTGAATTTCATATTTTTGATCTATCAATTTTTAAGAGTGATGTGTTCAATTTTTTTACAATATAAAAGAAATAAAATTCATGAACATTGTTGTCATTTGCAAAGATAATTCTTAAGGATTTATAATATTACAATATTATTGAAGAACGGGCTTGGGAATCTTTTCTCATATCCAGAAAACCCAAAGCATTGCCTAATATTTGCAAGTCAATAAAAAGGATACTATTTAGATATAGAATAATTCATCAGAAGAACACCAGAAAAACACATTAATAGTAAAACTTAAATGGGTCTATCAGATGCATTCATCCACAGCACCACATTCCTTAAAAAGACAAAGATAGATTAAAATATATGTGTATATGTGTATTCTGGCATGTGAGCATAGAATGTGGACATGGGAGACACAGGTCTATTACTTCTAATTATAAGTCCTTTGTATCACCTGATTTTTGGATCTTGTACATGCATTATTTTGATGCAAATTTTAAAAAAAGATACTAAAGAATATATTAAGTCAAGCTGTTTTAAAGTTTTAAACTTCTATTTTGCTGGCAATATGTTCTTGCTGAATTCTGTCCACTGAACCTGAATAATGTCATTAATTAACTAATATGTGGTAAAAATAAATTAACTCCACATAGAACTTAAATGGGTCTATCAGATGCATTCATCCTCAGCAACATGTTGTTTAACTAAAATGAAAAAAAATCATTCAAAATATGTATGTATGTGTATATTCATCATCTAAATACATACACACACTGTAACAGAATACAGATAATCTTTTTTAAGTTTATTATAAAAATAAACAGCATTTATAGATTTATCATCTCCTTTGCTTTTTCCTTCAGAGAGCTCCAGAGGTCAAATGTGCATTTTAATATCACTTATTCCAAATCTAGAAGTTAAGCTGAAGATTTAGAACTGAGATCTTTTTCTCTGAAATACAGGCCAATGTATAATAGCATTAATTACATGCTTTTTTTTGTTGCTTATTACTAATACCGTCCATAACAAATTTCATTAGAAATTATTTATTTTTCTTAATTATTATTAACAATGAGATGGTACTAAAAATATCATATTTCATTTATTTAATAATATGACATTTAAATTTTATTTATTTAGCTATAATAATCTAATGAGAAACTGACTCTGTTTTCTTGATGATATATTATTAATAGTTATTATTATATTCTTATTATAAAAAGGCATAGATATACCATTTATAATTCATCACACACTAAATTATTCAAATAAGTAAAATGGTTTTTTAAGCATTTTCCCCTGACACAATGTGTGCAAAGAAAGATGCAAATTTCATGGTTAGTTTTTGCTAATTCATTTCAGTAAAGTGAACAGCTTGTTTTCCTCTTATATAATGAACATTTTAAGTACATGTTGTTCAATTGTGATAGTTTAAATAAATAGCCAATATAATTTTTATAATTTCTATACCTCCTTATAGCTATAAGATGTAAAGTGTGTTATTTGGAATGAGTACCAAATTTAAGCCAACTTTTAAAAAATATAACATATGTCACTGGATTAAATGTAAAATGAATGAAGTATAAAAATAACCAAAATTTAAGAATTCCGTATTTTAAAATACATTTTACATTTAATTGGTGATATTTCTTGTGCACATTTTCTAATACATTTGTGTTTTACTATTCTTTAAAATGTATCTTTCCCATTATGATGACATAAAGTAATAAGATGATGACAAAAACAAAACAGGGAGACTGTCAGCAAAAATCAACCAAATGAAGATCACCTTACAAAGTACTGTACTTGACTCTAGCAGGAGTAGAATGTCTTACTTCATTTTTTTAAATAAATACTACTTCAAACATTATTTTGTTTTAATATACTTTTTTTTTTTTTTTTTTTTTTTTTTTGAGACAGAGTCTCTCTCTTTGCCCCGGCTAGAATGCCGTGGCGTCAGCCTAGCTCACAGCAACCTCCAACTCCTGGGCTCAAGCGATCCTTCTGCCTCAGCCTCCCGAGTAGCTGGGACTACAGTGAACTACCACGCCTGGCTAATTTTTTGTTTCTTATTTTATTTGAATGGTTATTTTTTTTTTTCTTCTAATTTTAGTAGAGATGGGGTCTTGCTCTTGCTCAGGCTGGTCTTGAACTCCTGAGCTCAAACGATCCTCCCACCTCAGCCTCCCAGAGCTTCTGCACTGCTTTATAGCAATGGCTATAACTACATAAAAGTGATAGTGAAGGCCCATCACAAAGGTCATTCCAGACTGGGTGAGACTCGGAGACATCAGAGACTGTTACATATTTGCTTTCCTTTGATTAGTTTCATATAGATAAGACATTCATTTTGAGTACAAATCATCTATAGAAGAGACCAAAAGGTTAGAAAGTCATTAGTCTGTAAATGGTCGTACACACTGTATATAGGAGATTGGATTAAGGAAATAAGAATTTCGTGAAGAAATAATACAGGAGTCATATGAGAACTTTTCAGTTTTATAAAGAACATTTGAACAACAGTATGACAAACAGACCTTGATGCTCAGACATTGATAGGAATAAATTATTTCCTGAAAAGAAGCAAAGGGATTATTTTGTAGGATACCAAAGGGATTTTTAAAACAGTAAAGCAATAGAATGGAAAAAAATCTTGGATGCATTTGAATATTAAATACAAAGGAGATAAGAAGCCAAAGAGAAACTCATGGTCGTGGTTTGCCTGACAGAGAAAGTAAAATTGGAGAATATTTAGTCAGTAAAGAAGATAAGTAATTCACTTTTGACTATTTTGAACTGTTAATACCTAGATGTGTCAGACAGGAAGCAGTTTTCACATGTTGGGAACTCAAGAAAGAAGTCTGGACTAGAGAAAGTGAATGTAAAATCTCCAGCGTTTGGGTGATACTTAGAGATGGGCATGTGGCAGCAAAGGTTGCTGACAGGAGATTCTGGAGGACACAGCACTCAAGAGCAAATTAAGGGAAAGAAGTTTACAGAGGAGCTGGAGAAGGAACGACAAGGAAATTAGCCATTAAAATAGTGTCACAAAAGTGAAGGCAGCAATTTTTTAAAAAGATGGGAATAGTCGATGGTGCCAAAGTTAAGAGAGATCATGTTATATTATGTGTAAGGATTGTTCACAGGGTTTGGCCACCAGAAGATTACTGGTTACCCCAGATTATTGTGTAACAAATTAATGGTTATAAATGACTAGTTATGGTAGGTTGAGCATTGAATGGAAAGTAGAGAAGTTCAGCTTAGAAGGGAAGTTGAGAGGTGAAGTACCAAGGCAGTGTTCCCAACTTTTCCACATTGTACACACCACAAAAGTGATGGTATTTGTATGACACACTGGAGAAAACTCTGCAGGGTTTAGGGACATACATATGGAGATTGTCGGACAAATATCAATCACATTTTATTTTTGTTATAAAAGTGTATTTAAAAAATAAGGTATAGCTTATTAGGAAAAACATTATAATTATATTTGTGTCAAACATGCCCACAGAATCCTTTCAAATATTTAATTCCAGGAAGAGACAAACATGAGATTGTTTCTAAACCACATTGGATTTTGTTTTTAAATGAGTATAGTCAATTCTTAATCAAGAAACTTTAATCATGAACATGAAATTACTCATCCTGCCCTCCCACCTAGGGTTGCTGCTTATGGACCACAGAGCTTTCTTCTTGGCACCTGGGACACACATTTCTCTAGCAGCTCCATGGGCCAGCCTCTTGTCTATTACCAATAAAAGGGCTCTGTGCAGCTGGCTGCTAAAGTAAGTTTCCAACTTTTATAGTCTTTCTGTGAACACTTTGATGTTCTGGATGTCATCATGCCTATTATAGGGCATGTTTATAAAACCTGATGAATTTCATAAAACTCAAATAAACCATAAATTGTTAGCAGCAGCTAGCCCAGAAGATCTAAACTACTCTAAATCCCACTGGGCTGCTCCCTTAGACTACTGGGTCACTGTTTATAGTTGTGTGCATATTTATTTGCAACAAACCAATCAGGATGTCCTTACTAAAGAGTGAAATGAGGTTGGTGATTTTTGTTTTGTTTTATGTTAAAGAAATTTAAGAGTCTATGCAGAGAGGCATGTAACTTAGAGAAGAGATGAGGTTATTAACCAATAATCAAATGGGAGAAGATGGCAAGGATCAGAGAGGATAGAAATTTGCTTGTTTGGTAAAAGAAAATAACTTAAATGAAGCTCCAATTATTTGACTTGATAATTGTTTGTTTTGTTTTCTGATGAAGTGGTGAAGTGTTTGAGAATGATAAAGTTGATGGTAGGACAGAGGAATTGAGGAGAGGGTGTTGAATACCTGGAATCTCTTTTATCATGTGGGATATATAACTAACTGGCGCCACGTGTAAGAGTGCTATGTGACACCACGGTTTTATGTAAGACTAGAGAAAATGAATTACATGTCTCACAACATTGGAGTGTGTGGTTGTGGGGAGGTCGGATGGGTGTGAGCCTGGGTAGGCGTAGGTATGGGTATGTGAGTCTGTTTATGTATTTCTTCATAAGGATTTTCCATGAAAGTAAAATAATGGAATGTCTTGTGGCAGATGTTTTTCTAGGCTTGGGCTTTGTTTGGAAAAATACGTATACTTAATAGACAATAAGAGAGCTAAGGGTTATAGAGAAATTGGGAAAGAAAAAAGGTTAAGGAGAGATTGATTCGGAAAGTAAGGAGTTGATAGAAGTTAGACATATCAATGATGTTATATATGTTATTCTTATACTGAAAAAAAACTTAGGAAATCTGAAGGATAAGTCATTGTATTCAGAAATTGGAATATTTTAAATTTTTAGAAGAAACATGATAAAAATTAGAGTCTCTAAAGGAGTAGAACAAAAAACAATTGAGTTTAAAAACAAGCTAGCAGGACAAAGGTTTTTGATATAACATTAATATAGATATTGAAGTTCTTAGGATGATGTGAGGATTTAGAAAGGACAAAATTATTTTATAATTCCAGGCTCTCATTTGTAATAACATTCTGTCTTAACCCTGATGGCTACATCAGAAATGGTGCTAAAAAAAAAAAAGGCAGCTTTTAGATTGACGTGGAAGATGCTCCGCCTGAGGTTCACAATATTTTATTTTTGTTTTCCTTCTATACCTGTAGAACCACTGTGGTTTTGGCACATTCAGTGAGTAGCAGGCTGGATCCCACACCTGTGTGATGCCAGGATGCACAAGTAACTAAACAGAACTGGGCCTAGATTGATATTTGGATGCTCAGAAGACAAGAGCTCGTTCATAGGGATCATGCTGTGGATTGGATATTTGACTCCTCCAAACCTCATGTTGAAACTTGATCCCCAATGTGGGAGGTGGAGCCTAATAGGAGGTGTTTGGATCGTGGTAGTGGATCCCTTATGAATAAATTAATCCCCTCCTGTTGTGGGGTGGAGTGAATGAGTTCACGTTTTATTAGTTCCTGTGAGAGCTTGTTGTTAAAAAAAAAACTGGCATCTCTGCCTACCCCATTGGTTGTTCTTTCACCATGTGACCTCCACACACACTGGCCCCCTTTTCCTTCCACCATGAGTGGAAGCAGTACGAGGCCCTCACCAGAAGCAGGTGCTGATGACTTGCTTCCTGTACAATCCGCACAACTGGGAGCAATATAACCCTCTTTTCTTTATAAATTACTCAGCCACAGGTATTCCTTTATAGCAACGCAAACCAAGACAGATGGTAAAGCTGTGTGTGTGAAGCACAGATTTCTAATTTCAACTTTTTGTGACTTAGATCATTTCTACCAAAGAATACTGACAGAGACAGATTAGAGCCAAGAGATAGAGGGAGAGATATAACCTTAATAATTTATTTTGTTTTCTTTAATTCAGTGTTTTCCCAGCATGTGATGTCACTGGGCATTGCAGGTATTTGTTGCAGGGTACACTCTTTATGGACTGAAGTTGGGGTTTGGTTTTCCACTTTCAACTGAAAATACCTTGCATAACATGGAAAATAAGTAGGTATATGGATACAGAATGTGGCAAGTGACAGACTTACGTTACTGACTTGATTTGGGATATAGGGTTGACTGAAAATTGAGGGTTAGTACACTGTGAAAAAATTTGTTAAAAGGTTGTAGCTTGTTGAATACTTATAGCCAAAATATTGCAATGTAAGATGGTCTTTATAAAGGCAAATAAGAAATGGCCTTTTCTTATGGCCAGTAATCTGGGATGGACACAGGCCAAATAATTATGTGACTTGTAGAATTCCAAAAAGACTGATCTTTCTGCTCCAAAATAATGTTACGATCCAAACTGAGTGGGAATCTTGAATAAGAGCAGGGGATAAAAAGAAGACCCAGAGAAATGGGGGAAAATTAATTTCTCTGCATTGTTTAGCATCATACTGATGTGGCTATTGAGCGCATGAAGTGTTCTTTAAGTGTACAAAACAGAGTATAAGTCAAAAACTTTGTACAAATAAGCAGTTAAACTCTGTCATTAATAATTTTTGTGTTGGTTATGCATTACAATGATAAAATTTGGGTTATATTGGGTTAAATAAAAGATATCACTAAAAATAATTTCATGATTAATTTTTGCTTTTTTTAATGCGACTACTAGAATACATAAAATTAGATATATGGCTCATATTTGTGACTTACAGTGTCTTTCTCTTTTACATTAGTACCTTAGATATTTCTAATATTAAGGAGAATATTGTAAAATTACCTATCTTCTACTGAAAATCTAACATAGTTAAAATTTTCACCATTTTAAATTACTATCAATAGGGCTATAACATGGTCATTAGAGACATTGAATGCACGCAAATTTGGTTTAGTCCTGGACCTAAATATAAGCCAGTAAACCAAGGACTAAATGGACAGAAAGAGCTACGAAGTCTGATAATTAGAGATAAAAACCCACAAAGTCCAAGATAAAAACCCACAAACTCAACACCCAGATATCGGGTGATGCTTACTAGAAAACAGTTCCCTGAACTTGAAAGAAATCCAACTCACCAGGGCTCCAGAGGAGGTGCATTGCTAGAAAAATCCCATACCTCTCAAGTATCTGACCCTTATTTCTAACTGCCATGAAAAGTAAATAGCAGATAAATATAATTGCCAAATTCACTGACCCAAGCACTTGCTCTTCCATTGGGCAGGGGGCTGTTTTGTTTTGTTTTGTTGTTTTCCCCATATATTTTGATACAGAAAATGCTATAAACTGGTGTATTTTTCCCACTTAGCTCTTTTATCAATTTGCTGTTGCAGATATTTTGTTTTCACTCTGACCTTATGCTTGAGTGCATTGGGTCGAATGACTACATCGTTTGGTCTCAGAATGACAGGCCAGCAAAAGTCATGCATTGCATCAAAACAGAATGACTGTTAAAATACTTATAAAAAGAATAAATGCCATTCTTTGGGAAAGGATAAGCATAATTTTCCTTATTGGTAGAAATGATGTATTACGAGTAAATATTATTGAGATTAAATATAACTTTTATATGAAATGGAATTAATACATATTGGGCACTATGAAGGTGAAAAAATCAATACATAATTTTAGTTGTTCAAGCAAACATTTGATTTTGTCTATTGTAGTAAAATATATCTTCCATTTTGGGAGAAATTTTTATCATAATTTATGTGGTTATGGGAATCTACAAATTATGGTACTTTCTCCTTTTTTCCCACAGACATGGCTACACCCAACTTTATTTTCTTCTTATATTCATCACTTTGTATAACATAGAGATTTTTTAAATAGCATATGTTTATAAAAATACATATAGTGCAGTATTTGTCCTTTGCTTTGCCTTATCATAAATTCTATATAATCTTGTGTTAAAAAGGTAGGGAAAATTAGGAAATGAAAAGAAGCATAAAAAAAAACACTGAGTGAAGACAGCTCTATGAAAGAAAATTTCTGAATTAGTTTTTATGGTTGCATAAATAATTCTCCCATTACATACAATCTAACCAATTCACAAATAAAACAATGCTGATGACAGTACTCCAAGAGATCTATCATTTAGCACTTTACTGAAGAACAGGAGAATCCCTACTAATTTTTCTATTTCATTACTAGGTTTATTCACCTATTAATATATAGCTTTAAGATTTTGTATATAAAATTCTGATAACATTTAAAAAATTATGCTATAACTAATTTAAAGTCTGTTATGATGTATTCCTTAGGCATATCAAGACTTACTTTCTAACAAATATTTCATTTTACTTTTGTTTAGTACAGTCATCATATTGTTCTCCCATTATTTGGAATGAATACCTTTATTTATAATGACTTTCTAATGTATATAAATTATCTCACTAAGTATCTGCTCATCCTAGTCATAAATCTAAACTGTTTTGGTG
The DNA here is from genome assembly GCA_008750895.1 of Mirza zaza. Classification (NCBI taxonomy): domain Eukaryota; kingdom Metazoa; phylum Chordata; class Mammalia; order Primates; family Cheirogaleidae; genus Mirza; species Mirza zaza. Next base: position 23,350 of record VSMD01026922.1, on the reverse strand, counting down.
ATTGAAATTTGTGAACTTGATTTTCCAATTCAAATGGCAGCTATGTTTCAAAATACTAACATATTCCTTTGGTACAGAGTAATGACAGTTATTTTCAAGTGCATTGTACAACCATATTGGCTGTGAAATTTGATTGTCAATAAGTTGATTTATTTCTCTTGCACTGCTGGATGGAAATTAGAATGTCTAGCAAACTCATATACACCAAAATTGAGTGACTGAGAAATATATGAGAAAGAATCCTAATACGTTTTTTTTAAATACAAGGAAAAATATGAAAAATTAAGTTATCTGGAGATACAATTGTTGACTTTATAATAAAGAAAATTTCTTTCCAGTTCTCAATTTTCTTCACAAGTCTGTTTTTATGTCATGTGAAATAAATAAAAATATACATAATTATTTAAATAAATATTATAAATTTTATAATGGATACTCAATCAGATATAAATTATTATAGTTACCATAATTATAAAATAGTTATCAAAATATATGTATACTTTATAATTGGCAAATGAGTTTTAATAAAAAGTTAGAATATAAGACAGGTAGTTCAACTACATGTATTTCCAAGTTTGTTAATCATTATTTTTAGTACATTTCTGAAAATTTAACATTCTGGCAAATATAAGTGCATGTATGTGTGTGTATTACAGCAAGGCAAGTCAAATCAAAGTGGTGTTTGGTGATATTAAAGAACATTTAGGTGATATTAAAGAACATTAGCTGCCCATTTATTCATTTTTTTAAGGTCCCTTGCAATCAAGGTTGCTATGGCACTTTTGGTGACTGCCCTTGCATACGGAATACAAATGCAAGAATCTGCCATCCTCTTTTGATGTGCCAGGCCTTTAGAAGGCCTTTAGATGGTTTCACTTGTCAATGGAAAAAACCTAATCTCTGCAAAATAATTTTAAAGAGATTTATTCTGAGCCAAATTTGAGGACCATGACCCGGAGCCACTGCCAAGAGGCCTTGGGCAAGTGGACTCGATGTGATTGGGTTACAGTTTGGTTTTATACATTTCCGGGAGACAGGGGTTACAGGTAAAGTCATTAATCAATACATGGGAGGTACACATTGGTTTGGCCCAAAAAGGTAGGACATCTCGAAGTAGGGGGGCCTACAGGTTATAGGTGGGTTTAAAGATTCTTTGGCTTGTAATTAGGTAAAGACATGAAGCTTTGTCTAAAGGCTTGGAATGTTTTAACATAAGGAGCTGTTCTCAGAGATAAGCCACTTGGACATAGATTTGTTGTGTAAATTGAGGCCCTGCAGGTTTGTTTTGCATCCCTTAGGCCTGTTGATGGGTTACAAAGGAAGTCCTCAAGAAGGGAAGGGGAGCATGATGAGGCCTGTCTGACTTCCCTCTTCCTGGCAGGCAATTTGGTGTTAGGATATTCCTTTGGCCACCAGGCTGTCCATTCAGTCAGCTGGTGGGGGTTGAGCCTTAAAATTTTATTTTACTTCACACACTGAAAAACATTTTTGCATTATTTTTATACCTCAAAATAATTTTATATTTCAGTAATTCTTAAAAATTAAATGAATTTCAGGTAAAATGTAACAATACCTATACACAGTTATTACAGACAGTATCTTAATTATTAGTAATCATAAAACTCACCTGCTTTGTTTAAAGCTTAAATCTCAATCCAAAAATTTTACATCAGTGATTAATTATTAAGGTTTTTTGAAAGGAAATGTGTTAAATTACATTCAGTCCTATCTGGAGCAGCCTCAGCTTCCAGGTATGCTGAGAATTTATCTGCTTGCTGGTAGGACAAAGAAGATTAAGTCTAAGCATGGCCAAGACAAAGCTAACACAAGGGCTGTTTGGCAGCGTGCCAAATGACAGTGTGGAAGAAAAGACAAAAACAAATTTAAAAAAGAATATGAGCTCAGGCAGAAGGAGCTTTCCAAGGAAGGAACTTAACTGGTGGATGGATGCATTAGTTAATATAACACTAGCTGCTGTAACACATTCAATCTTGAAATCTCAGCAGTGTAAACTTACGGAGTCTAAATATTTCTCACTTAAAGCCTGATCAGGTGCAGATCACCAGGTATGCTGTCATCTAGCTGGTAGATGTGAAGGAGAGGTGAATACTGCAGAGGATTTTTTTATGTACCTGGCCTGGACAGAATGTACGTCATGTATGCTGACGTCCATTGACTACAGCTGTATTACCTGACAAATCTACCTATGAAGGAGGATGGGCGATATCAACTAGCTATGGGTTCATAAGGAAAGGGAAATAAACTTTTCCCTGGTGTAGAGCTTGCCAATCTTGCCAGAAGAAATTCAGGAAGTACTTATATTCAGAATTAATCCAGATGCATTATCACCATAGTTTGGGGCATATTTAGAAAGCAAAAAGCAGAATGTGCAGACTGTAGATAGAATAATTATGACCAAACAAAAGGTGATTTAATACTGATCCCTTCACTAAGTATGTTGCCTTAAGAAAAATTCAAAATCATCAAGTAAGAAAAGCAGAAGTATTCTGCTGTGCACTAGGAAAATAATGCAGAAGTATGTAGAACAATTTGGCTTAGTGGCAAGAGGTTTCCAGTGCTCGTCGCAAATGTATCAGATATTGGGCTTCAACCGTGAATCACGATTTCACAGCTAACGAGCGGGTGCTTTGATGAGGGCAGAATCGGAGACTAAGCAGGACGCCTCTGAGTGTGCAAGTGTCTCGTCGCCTATGTCCAAGCAGGGTCGGACGTTATTCCACGACAAAACAGGCACCAACATGCTGCTGACTTAAAACGCAGTGGCTTAAGTTAGGACAGTGTACCAAGAATGAATGCTGCCCACTTTTATTTGTTAGTACTTCAATAATTAAATTAAGATTGTATTTTTTTCTAAATGTAGTACTTGTCTATGAGGACAGATTACATTTTAATTTTTACTTTAATATGTAGCATTTTAGTATATTTTAAAAAATCATATTGTAAATTCATAAAACATATTTCACTTAAAAACTTTATTAGAGAATTAAGTGATAATTTTTAACCTCTGTCATTTTCACATGTAAATGAGAAAAATAAAAACCATACATTTGTTCTGGATTTGCTATGTAATGAATTAAAAATAACAACTTAAAGTTTAAGGAATTAATAATGCTATAAGAATGTAGAAGATTATTCTTTCTATAAGAAAATAGATCATTTAAATGATTATATAGATTAGCACTAAATTAATTTGTACTATCTACATTTAAAAACATATTTTTAGGTATATCCATGTAAAGGTGATCTAATCAAATAGAAAAAAAATATTTGGTCAATTTGCTTTATAGAAGCTTGCCAATATGGCTGTTCCATCTTGTATGGTCGGATATACTGTCTCAGAGACACACGCATCATCAGGACAATCATAGGTGAATAAAAGAACACCAAATTTTGCTGTCACATAAAATTAAATGCATATGTTGCATAGTATGTATTTTAACAGTATTTCGAGTTATTAAGAAATAACAGATTTCTTAAAATCAGTATTTACATAACGGGCATTAAAAAGTACAGGGGCAGAGGAAGTATAATTTAGCAAATCAGTAGAGATATATTAATATAATCTTGATTATTGAATTACTTTTTTAAAAATCCCTTTAGTACCCAGTATGTTCAGGTTAACCTAAGTACAGAAAGATGAATGTGAAGTTTTTTACTTTAAATAATTTACTTTAAGCAACAAATTTATATTAAATAATAAATAGTTGAAGTGGGTGGTAGAAATGTTTTTCCCCATGAAAAGAAATAATTGGAAAATTATTACAAGCAAGAGGATATACTTGGTTTCATACAGGATACTAAATTAGAGCACCATTCACTACAACCCTAATTTAAGGGAAAAAGGAAATTCAAGTAATACAGGTATACACTAGACTAGACACGCAAACACACACACAGACATACACAAAGAAAAACAAGAGAAAATAGCAAGAAAACAAGCAAAAACACAATTAGATACCACTGCAAGATATGCACCATTCAATAATATTTTATTGTAACAGGTGGTGGAGATACAGAAGTAAATAAGACACGTACATTCTGGCCCAATATGTTATTCACCATCTGGAAGAAAAATATCTTAAGCATGATTAACATAATAAAAAGTGCAGAGAACTGGGGAGCAAGTAAATGAAAGAATGAGCCCAGTATAGAGTAGCAGCATTTCACATGAGCCAGAAAAGACAAATAAGAGTTAGTTACTGTAGTATAATGGAGGAAAATGGAAAGAGAGCAAAAGTAGCATTGTAAAGGTACTAAAGCCAGATGGAATATGATCTTTAAAAAACAAATGTAGTTTCATATTCCTAGAGTTAAAATTGCTTAAGAAATAGTGGCTGCAGTTGAGACTCAATATAAACAAATGGGCAAAATTATTCAGGGCTTTATGGATCATAGTAAAGATTCTGTATTTCTCTATCCTAATGGAAATACAAAGCAAAACAAATTTGGGTGAGTTCAGAGATACATTTGATTTTAAGATGATATCCCTCTAGTTTCAGTTATACAATTGTTAGATTGGTTAATAACTGCATTGAGAGACCAGGCAAACTTATTTCAATAATCCAGGGGGTGGGGGAGCGAGGGATGATCCTGGTGTGGATTGCAGTATGAGAGAAACAAAACACATACATGTGGTATAGAATTAATATATGTGAAGTGTACTTGTTCAGATTTACAGATTAATTGACTACTTATGTTTACAAAGGGATTAGATTTTGAAAAACTTGGCTGCCATTTTTTTTTCTTTTTAGCAGGTGTGGTTAAAAGTACTGTTCACTGAGATAAGGAAGAATAATAAGAAAATTTGGGAAATACATATTATTTATGCATTTATTGAATATGAGATACCTAACAACCATCTAAATTGAGATGTCTCATGGCAAGTCAGATATGTAAGTCTAAGGGTGAGAAGAATGATCAAGCCCACAGGTTACCAGAGCCATAGGGGTCAATATGGTCACCTAAAGATGATATGCAAATTGAGAAAACAGCGCATGCATGGGAGATTCCTGAAGAACCTCAACAGATAATAGGCAGGTAGAGAGGAAAAGCCAGCAGAAGTGTTAAAGGTCATCAGCCAAAGATTAATAAGATGATTTTATAGTAATCTTACTCAATAGCATTCACTTAAGAAATAATTAAAAAATCAACAGTGTTATCTGTAGCTTGTTTACTTTGTGGTAAAAGGTGAAAAATGCTCTGTTCCAGTGTTCCAATGTTCTGTTCCACCTGACTTTTTAGGTGAGAGCATCAGTTGAGACTAGAGAGAGAGTAAGAAGGTCAGATGCTTCATAAGAGTAGAAAAGGTAATAGAGGAAACCAGGTATATTATAAATTGAACTAGGGTTGGGGTTTTGCCTTGTAGGGATATTGAAAGTATAAAGTATAAAGGGCTAAGGAACTGGATCTTCAAAATGATGCCTTCACACTGACCCTAGATGCTAAACTGAATAAAATCAGAGGAGTTGAAGGGTCAAGGAAAATGAACATTTGGCCAAGGGGAGTTATCATGGCAGCAGTTAAACATGGAAGCAGGATGAATAGAAGGTTATCCTCAGAGAGTGAGACATCTAACTTAGAGGTATCAGACCTTGAACAGTGTGAATCAATGATAAATTCTTGGGTGTGACCATAGAAATGATAGTTGTTAAACAGTCAAGAAGAGGAACATTGAATCACGGATTCTTTGATTAGAATCTATTAATGAAGGACACATCTTTATATGGTTGGTGAGTGTGGAAGTTGACCTCACCCAGGATGAAGGCAAAAATTGCATCAAAGAGAGAGAGAGAATCAAGACCCAGATGTCAATGAGTGAGAAGTTGTGCTTGGTAAACTTACATTAATAAAATATAGCAACAGTGAGTAGTAGAGAGTGCAGTAGGTAGATAGAATGAATTAAAAGGAAGAATAACTTTTAAAATAGTGAGATAATTATTGGCTGTGGTTAAAATGGTGAGTAAAAAAATACCAACCTTACTACTTTTCAAAATACAGGGTCAGTAAGAATAAGAATTCCATGCCTAAGAGAAGTACAGTGGAAGCTGTCAGCTCGCAAGTGGGCTAAGTATTTATAAAAGAATGAATATGTAAGGAAAGTTCAGAGAACTGGTTCACTATAGGACACTTTTTGTTCATGAAGTGGGATATCTGAAGCCCACTGTAATGCAAGGAATGAAGAGTGATACCAGAATTTGGAGGTTGGTACAAGAGAAATAAAGGGAAGTATCTCCTGAAGAGGTTTCCTATGTTGGATGTGCCTTCACAAAAAGCCAAGATTTAATTCTGGCATTGTTTTGGTGGTAGGTAGGCACATAGATACTCTTGAAAGAATGAACATGACATATTTTATGCACAAAAATTCACACATTTTTAAAAAAAAATGTTTAAAATGTTTCCATTTTTTTTATTCAATATACTGTCCCAACTAAAATCCCAGACATCCTTATACAGGAGGCAAATATAAAGTATTGCATAAATAGAGTCATAAGATGAAAGGACAATAGAAGTCAAAAATATTTATTCCACAGAAAGACTTAAATTTATGAAGCTCATCATTTATTTGTATTTTGATGAAAATATTCTATTTTCATTTTTTTCAAATCTCAAATTACAAAAACATTATTTTATTTATTTTATAGATATAGAATACATGTGAGTTATAGCACCATATTCTTAATTACTCATGTTATATGATTTATAGGATTTTTATTTGATTTTGTTAAATTAATAATTATTATTGTTTGTAACCACTCTCACAATTTTCATATTAAATTATATTGTTATTTTAGTAAGTCACTATTTTTTTATTTAAGCATATTATGGGGGTACAGATGTTTAGGTTACATATGTTGCACTTGCCCCCCACCCACGAGTCAGAGCTTCAAGTGTATCCATCCCCCAGACAGTGCACATTGCACTCATTATGTGTATATATACCCATCCCCTCCTCCCTCTTCCATCTGCCTGATGCCTGATGAATGTTATTCCTATATGTGCACTTAGATGTTGATCAGTGAAACCAATTTGCTGGTTAGTACATGTGGTACCTGTTTTTCCATTCTTGGGATACTGCACTTAGTAGAATGGGCTCCAGCTCTATCCAGGAAAATACAGGAGGTGCTATATCACCGTTGTTTCTTATAGCTGAATAGTACTCCATGGTATACATATACCACATTTTATTAATCCACTTGTGTATTGATGGGCACTTGGGTTTTATAAGTGTCCTATCTCTCCACATCCAAGCCAACATTTATTGTTTTGAGACTTTTTGATAAAGGTCATTCTCACTGGAGATAAGCGATATCTCATTGTGGTTTTGATTTACATTTCCCTGATGATTAGAGATGTTGAACATTTTTTCATATGTTTGTTGCCATTATTCTGTCTTCTTTTGAAAAGTTTCTGTTTATGTCCTATTCATGTTCATACTGGGTAACAGACTTAAACGTAAGGTGTGAAACTATTAGAATTCTAGAGGAAAATGTTGGAAATATTCTTCTAGACATTGGCCTGGACAGAGAATTCATGAAGAAGACCCCAAAGGCAATCACAGCAACAACAAAGATAAATAAATGGGACCTGATCAAATTTAAAAGCTTCTGCACAGCCAAAGAAACTGTCAGGAGACCACACAGACAACCTATAAAATGGAAGAAAATTTTCTCATGCTACACATGCAATAAAGGGCTGGTAACTGGAATCTATTTAGAACTCAGGAAAATCAGCAAGAAAAAATTAAACAACCCTATCAAAAAGTAGGCAAAGGACATGAACAGAAACTTTTCAAAAGAAGTAAGTAAATCTTTTATGTACTTCAGATTAGACTTAATAATATATTTTGCCTGTTATAGCAATGAATGTTTTGTTAAACAAAGGTTGCTCTTTCAAAACACCATATTCCTCCTATTTTCTGATAAAATAATACTCAAATTTATACATTATATACTCATCTGTAATAAATGATGACTCAAACCAAGTGGATACTTTCCCTTCAGCATTCAAATTTTTCAAAATCTCTTCTGAAGCATAAATATAAGGTATATAATTTATTTTGGAATAAAATATAAAGCAAGGAGACAGAAAAGGAACTTAAAAAGGGAACAATAAAATATCAGCCAAAAAGGCCAAAGGAGAAACAGACAGTGTGGTGTTATGTGCATGTTGTATTTAATAACATCATTTGTCACCAACAGGTCAAAGAACTAAAATATTTATGGAATTTAGCAAGAAAGAAATATTGGCAATGTTGGCACCAGCAGTTTACAAATGTTGGAAGGGACTGAATTTGAACTTCGGCTATAGTTAAGGAATGAGTGAAAGAAAAGGAAATAGAGGAAACAAATAGAAAGTAGAAATAGTCTAAAGAGGTTTTAGCTCCTGCATTAATTTTTAGCCAGTCACACATGTAACATACTTTTGAAAGTGTGCTATATACACATTCTCATATGGAATGAAATGCAATATTTTTTAAGATAGTTAGAGCAAATACTATTTTTATAGTTAATTTATTCAACTGAAGCATATCAAATGCTTGTTTATTACAGGCTGTGTTCAAAGTTCTAGAAACCCACAAGAGCTAAACAAAATCCATGTGAACAAACATCTCATTCTAATAGAGCTTAGGTTCTGGTGTTTGAGAGACAAACTATATATGTGTGGCATAAATATGTGCACATATAAATGTATATAAGCGATTATATGAACTATAAAAAACTAACAAATTAGTATAAGGCAGCAGAAAGGGAGGAGTGTTGCTACTTTACCTGGAGTCTTATGAAAAAATGATCCGGAAGGCTCATGTTGGAACAGGACCTGAAAAGAGTTAGAGCGTGAGTTATGAAGATTTTTAGAGGAAGAGAATTCTAGGAATAGCGAAGAATAAGTTCTAAGGTCCTCAGATCAAAGCATACTTGCTATCAGAAGGAAGGAAGATTCCCTGGAATTAGCAGGAAGCCAGGTTTTTAAGGCATTTTAGGAAATCACAAAAAGTTGTGGTTTACTCTTAGTGAAATGCAAAGCCATTCTAGTGACTCAAACTACTGTACTATTTTGAGCAAGAGTGACATTCGTGTGTATTTGAGAATGGGACACATTCTCACTTCTCTATTAAAGAGAAAGTGGTGGAGCAAAGATGGAAGCAGAGAGACCTGACATGAAACTCTTGCAGTAACTATTCCAGGGTAGACATTGCAAAGTGTAAATCAGTCAGGTGAGATATTTTGAAGGATATGTGGATTGAAATACATTAGCGGTCACTGGGATATTATATGTGAGACAGGAAACAAGAACAAGTCCAAGGTATGTTGTTGCAGTGGTGGTGTTTGTTTGCTTTGTTTTGTGTAAGCAAAAGACATAGATTGCTGTTTACTGAGATTACTATGATTATGAAATAAACCTGTTTGAGGTGGAAAATTCAAAATGTGACTCAGCTTACATATGTGTATATTTTAGAAAATATTAGGCTTAGTTATTCACGCATTAGTGTCCTTTGAATGGAATTCTGAGTGCTGAACCTACAAAATATATAAGTGTATCCAAGAAATCTGAATTTCAAAAGGAAAAATCTTCCTAGAAATACATTTTAATAAAGGCAATAGTCCTAAAATCTCTTTTTAAGGGATAGAAGGATTTCACTCACCAATTACAAAAGCATCGAGGCGGGAATTTGATGTCAAACCTTCTGTTGGTGAAGAGTGAGTTAAGGAATAGTATTTATTATGTTTTATTAAAACTAGCATATATCTCTCAGGATGAATATATTGAGTAAATGTGTATTATCCTGCATGTTTAATATCTTTTTTAAAATTTCAGAATAATACCCGGGTACAAATGCTCTGGTTACATGAATTGCTTTGGTACAGTTTGAGTCAAAGTTGTGTCATCACCCAGATAGTGTGCATTTTACCCATTAGGTATGAACTTACCCAATCCCTCCTGCCTCCTCCCACCTGCTTTATTTCAGTTAAGTTTTACTTCTGTATGTGCACATAAATATAGATGGATTAGTTCCAATTTAATACTGAGTACATATGGTGTTTGTTTTTCCATTTTTATAATACTTGACATAGAAGAATGGTCACCAATTTCATCCAGGTCATTACAAAAGGTATTAGTTAACATTTTTTTTTTTTGGCTGAATAGTATTCTATGGTATATATATACTACATTTTAATAATCCACTCATGTATTGGGAACTTGATTTGATTCCGTATCTTTGTGGAATCTTTGTGATTCTGAATTGTGCTGCAATAAACATTCGAGTACAAGTGTCTTTTTGATAAAATGACTTTTTTTCTTTGGGTAAATAACCAATAGTGAGATTGTTGGATCAAATGATCAGTCTACTTTAGTTCTTTGAGGTATTTGCATACGATATTCTATAGAAGTTGTACTGGTTTGCAGTCCCACCAGCAATGATAAGTGTTCCTTTCTATGCACATCCACATCAGCCTCTGTTGTTTTAGGACTTTTTGCTAAAAGCCATTCTCAGTGGAGGTAGGTGATACCTCATTGTGGTTTTGATTTGCATTTCTGTGATGGTTGGAGATTTTCAGCCTTTTTCATATGTTTGTTGGTTGTTAGTCTATCTTCTTTTGAAAAGTTTCTATTCATGTCTTTTGACCGTTTTCCAATGGGGCAGTTTGGTTTTTTCTTTGAGTTCTTTGTGGATTCTGGTTATGAGCCCTTTATCTACTGTATAGCATGTCCATGTTTCCTCCCATTCTGTAGTTTGTCTATATCCTCTATTGATTGTGCCTTTGGCTGTACAGAAGCTTTTAATTTTATCAGGTCCCATTTATTTATTTTTGATGTTGCTGTGATTGCTTTTGGGGTCCTCTTCATAAGTTTTTTGCCTATGCCAATATCTGCAAGAGCTTTTCCAACATCTCCTTCTAGAATTCTTATAGTTTTATGCCTTAAGTTTAAGTTTGTTATTCATTTTGAATTAATGTTTGTGAGTGGTGAGAGGTGTAGATCCTGTTTCAGTCTTCTACATGTGGCTATCCAATTTTCCCAGCACCATATTATGAATAGGGATTCTTTTCCCCAGTATATGTTTTTTTCTGTTTTGTCAAAGATCAGATGGTGGTATGAGGATGGTTTTATATCTGGCTTCTCTGTTCTGATGCTCTATGTTTCTGTTATTGTGTCAGTACCATTCTCTTTTGTTAATATAGCCTTGAAGTCTGATAAATTGTTGCTTCTCAATTTGTTCTTTTTTCTTAAGGTTACTTTGGCTATATGGGACTTTTCTAGTTCCATGTGAAGTGTGGAATTATTTTTTCTAGATCTATGAAAAATGGTGTTGGTATTTTAATGAGAATTGCATTGAATCTGTAAATCACTTTGAGCAGTGTAGACACTTTAACAATGTTAATTCTACCAATCCATAAGCATGATATGTTTCCCATTTGTTTATATCCTCTGTGATTTCCTTCCTCAGTGTTTTATAGTTCTGCTTGGAAAGCTCTTTCACCTTCTTGGTTAAATATATTCCTAGGTATTTTATTTTCTTAATTGATATATTGGAAGGTATTGAGTCTTTGTTTTGATTCTTCGCTTGACTATTGTTGGCAGATCAAAATACTACTGATTTGTGTACATTGATTTTTTAACCTGAGACTTTGCTGAATTCATTTATCAATTCCAGGAGTCTCTTTGTAGAATCTTTGGAGTTTTATAGATATAAGATCATATCATCAGCAAAAAGTGATAGCCTGACATCTTCTTTACTCATTTGGATACTCTTGATTTCCTTCTCTTGCCTGATTACCCTGGCTAGGACTTCCAACACTATGTTGAATACAAATGATAATAACCATTATCATCTTGATATCAGAGCCAGGAAAGGACACAACAAAAAAAAGAAAACTACAGACCAATATCCCTTATGAATATAGTTGCAAAAATTCTCAATAAAATCCTACAAACCTAATTCAGCTGCACATCAAAAAAATAATCCATCACAACAAGGTAGGCTTCATCCCAGAGATTCAAGGATGGTTCAATATATGCAAACCTATAAAGGTGATTCACTACATAAATAGAAGCAAAAGCAAAAACCATATGATCCTCTCAATAGACACAGAAAAAGCATTTGACAAAATTCAGCACCCTTTTATGATAACAACTCTTAAAATAGATATAGATGGAATATACCTCAAAATTATAAAAGCCATATATGACACACCCACAGCCAACATCATAATGAATGGGAAAAATTGAGATCATTCCCACTTAGAACTGGAACCAGAGAAGGTTGCCCACTAATATCTTAATTATTAACTTGGTGCATCTGAAATGTAACACATAGGAATTAGAAGGACAATGTGTAAGCATTTGAATTAACATATTGATTGCCACACTAGAAAAATATTTTTTTCCTTGGGGCCATACTGTTTATTATTTAAAAAAGAAGAAAATGATCCTTTCTAATTTAATGAAACATTTAATGAAAAACAAAATTTATTGGCTTCTATTAATTTACTGCATGTTTTTAGAATTAATTTGCCAATATAAACTGTAACAATAAGAACATCAACATGTAAGATTTTCGAGAACAAACTGTAGGGCTTTTCCTGGTTTTTGCCCAGGTTTTAGTTCACGAAGCCCAGGCTCAAAACTCATATGAGTTAAATACAATTTGCATGGCAGTTAATGTATTAATCATCACAAAATTATATATTTCATGCTTTATGGTTTACTATATATTTTCTTGTAAATTAATTCAATTTTTAAAAAAATTTGAAAAATCAATTATATATGGGTATCAGAAAACAATTTTTATATCCCCACTATTAAGAGTATAATAAAAGCATTGCAAGTTCCATACTTTATATGCTTTAGTGTTCTATCGATGATATCTATAGATATATATAGATCTATATAGAGATCTATATAGATATAGATCTATATAATATAGATATATATATAGATATAATCTATAGATATCAATTATATATGGGTATCAGAAAACAATTTTTATATCCTCACTATTAAGAGTACAATAAAAGTATTGCAACTTCCATACTTTATATGCTTGAGCTTCTATTGATGATATCTATAGATAATATTTGTAACTGAATAAAGCTGAAATGAAAAATGACTAGATCCTTTCTACTTACTTACTTAAACCAATCCAAACACACTGTTGGCATTTATACTTATTCTCTTATTATAAGCTGGTTTCCACATTGATTGTTACGTATGTGTTTGTGTGATTTTATCCTCCATTAAATATAAATCATTATAAGAAATCCAGACTTTATTAACCTCTAAAGAACAAGTAGTCTTTTATTATTCAAAAAGAGAAAATACAATAGGTGTGGGTTGATCCAACCAATATTAAATTAGTTGATCAGCTTCTAGTGGGTATAGCTATTTTCAGAGTGCCTGCTATATGATCGTGGGAAAAAAGGAAAATTAAAAATAAGGAGATAATAAAATAATGCCTTTATATTACATTTGAATATATATCATATTACCATCTTATAATAAATAATTTTTCTAACTCACAAAATAATAGGAACAATATAATGGGACTACTTATAGATCTCAGCATCTTTCAATTATATTAATATGACATGTTATTATACAAGCAATATGTTTAAATTGAAAATATATTTCATCTTGAACTTTAAGTTTTAAAAACCTTCACATTGATAAATATATATATAAGAAACAATGTATATGAATTTATATACCTATAATTTTATTTCTTGATAAAACAAGATATAAATCTATATAATAAAATGTTTCATAAAATGTTTAAATCATACAGGTCATAATTCTTAAAGTGTGGATTAAATTATAAATTTTATGATTACCAATGAAATAAATTTTTACACTTTGACTTATATAAAATAGCTCTCCAGGCAACCAAATTTAATTCATAATTCATTCCCATTTTGATTTATAATGTGGTCAGAAGTATAAAAACAACAAAAACAGAACAAACTACACCTACTTTTTACTAAGAAAAAATATCTCAGAAGAGCAAGAGACATTTTTTAAGACTTTCTTTGTCCCCCAGGCTGGATTGCACAGCTTAATCACCGCTCACTGGAACCTCAAACTCCTAGGCTAAAGTGATCCTCCCACCTTAGACTTCTGAGTAACTGGGACTACAAATTGCATGCCAACACACCCAGCTAATTTTTCAATTTTCTGTTTAGATATGAAGTCTGGCTATATTGCCCATGCTGGCTTGAACTTCTGGCCTCTAGTGATGCCCCTGGCTCAGCCTCCCTAATGCTGGGATTATAGGAATGAAAATGAGCCATTGCACTTGGTCAAAAGGCTTTACTATATTCAGTAAAGAAGTCCTTTATTTTTAAAAATAAATATTGGATTATACTAAAACATTTTGCCTATAGTTACTAGTAGTACCGGCATGAAGAGTTTGCCAAAATATGTACTAAACAAGAAAATTAAAGAATGTAAAGAAGATATTTGTTTGTAGAAAAGATCTGATCATTCTGTGTTTGAAATTTTAAGAGTACTTGACATTTAGATTTTTAGCTTTTTACAAATGAAAGATAAAATATATAATATGATTAATGTTTATAATAGAGATTAATCCATGCTATTGTAATAAAAGTAACCAATATTACGTGGTGCAATTATGTGACAGATCCAATACAAATAGGAAGTTAAGGTTAGTAAGTGGCTTGGTCCTGCAAGGTAATCTATGGTTTCTCTATATTTTTGAATCATCAGCACTAAGGTAAAGTGCTCCTCTGCATGGTAAGTTTTGGCACTCTATTGGTGTGTTCCAACCAACAGGAAGTGTAAAGTAAAGGAAGCAGACATCTAACCATTTTAAGGACATGATTGTGAAGTTATATATTTCTATTCCTCTTATATCCCATTGGCCACAAATTAGTCTTAGGGCCCCATTTAGCTGGGGGTGAAATGTAGTCTCAATTTTAGTATTTATGTAACTTATTAAACTTTGAAGGGAGGTGTATTACAAGTGAAGGAAGAGATTAAAGGATGAAGAACAGAAAACAAGTCAGAGTTTTTATCAAATTTCTATTTTTTTTCCTTTTCAGAAGATGACAATTGTTAAGATATTTGCACATAGAAAGATTTTTGACCCATATGAAAATATATTACACAAGGAACTAAAGAAAACTATTAAGAAAAATAATTATATATCAAAAATTTCCAATGAAATAGTTTAATACTGTCATCCCATTTGAGCTGCTGTACTAAAATACCTTAGATTGGGAAATTTATAAATAACAGAAATGTATGGCTCACAATTTTGGAGGCTGAGAGGTCCAAGGTCAAGAAGCCAGCACATTCTGTGTCTGGTGAGGGCTCTGTCTGCTTCACAGATGTCTCTTTCTTGCAGCATCCTCACATGGCAGGAAGGGAAGAAGAGCACTCTTGATCCTCTTTCTCAGGGCACTCATCTCATTTATGAGTGTGGAGCCCTCATGGTCAAATCGCTTCCCACAGACTCCATGTCTTAATAATATTAATATTACAGTAGGTTCTGACATATGAATTTGCAGGTGGGACAACAACATTCAGACCATAGCAAATGCATATATCAATTTGTGATGGTTCATTATATATGAAAATTAAAGGAAAATAATACACCTTGCAAAATATAATTTAAGTATTCTTTTAACTTCCATTAAAGTTTTATCTTAAAAAAAAGCAAGTATCAGTAAAAAGGAAGAAACTGCTTGCTCATGGGGCATATACAGTCTTTGTGGAAATGAAAAGAGAAAGAAGCTGGAGACTCTAGAAAGTGAACCATTTGGTTGGAAATAAGTGTAATTTAGAGGCTACCTGGAAAAGGAAAACATACAATACACACAAAGACTCACATACACACACAAACGTTCTTAGAATATAAGTGGATGACACTTTCCAGGGAATCTGACTTGGAAGCTATTCATTAAAATTGTTCTCAAACTTCGGGTAGATTAGGTAAAGTTACCACTTAACTTAAAAGTCTTTGAAAATGTTTTCCTATTCAGTAGGAAGAAGAATATAGATATCTCATACAATAAAGCACTTGTGTTTGTGTTTTTTTCTGTTGGCACTTTAATATAATCCCAAAGAATGAAAAGAACAACAATAGCAACAGTAAATTTTACATATATATATATATATGCATATATGTTTGTGGATATATATATATATATATATATGCATCATCATTTCTACTGAAATATTCTGTGCAATAGTATCGCTAAACATATTATGAATTAACTAGGTACATATGCAGAGGAGAAGTATGTAGGCAGAGGGTACAAGATATACAAATACCCCTGGATAGTAGGAATTGTGTTCCATTCCAAGGACTAAGAGAGGTTTAATGGAGTTGGCGTACACAGTAGGAAGATTGTCAAGGACACAAGGTTTTCACTCATTGCATTAGATGTAGAGTCCTGTACTATTATTTGAAAAAAACATTGTGATAAATAGAGTATGTACATACTTGATCCTAGTCAAAACTGAGAGAGATTGAGTGGAGAGAAAGAAAGAGCTAAGAATCAAATAATGGAGATAAAGTGGAATACAAATGAAATATGACTAATTCAAAATAATATACAAAAAAGAAAAAAGGGATATAGATATAACACATCAACAACAAATAGCAAGATGGTAGATTTAAATGCAAACATATGGATAATTTTATTAAATGTAAATGATTTCAACACTCAAAGGTGAGAATGTCAGTACACTTAAGTAAAACACATCCATGTGTTGTCTTTAAAAAAAAAAACTTTAAATATAAAGAAATAGATTAATTCAAAGTAAAAAGATGGGCAAAGGTCTATTATGCAAAATAATCTTAAATACGCAAGAATGAATATATTAATAATAGAACTCAGGGCAAGAAATATTGCCAGAGGTGTAAAGGGTGTGTTAGTTTCCCTACACCGCCAAAACAGTGTACCACAAGTGGGTGCCTTAAACAGTAGAAATGTATCATTTCACAGTTCTCACAGCTAAATGTCTGAAAGCAAGATATCAGCAGTGTTTGTTCCTTCTGAGGGCTGGAAGGGAAAATTAGCCTCATGCCTTTCTCCTAGCTTCTGGTAGGTACTGGTCATACTTGGCATTCCTTGGCTTGTAACAGCATAACTCCAATCTTCAAATGGCATTCTTCCTGTAATTCTCTAAGTTTCCCTCCCTCTGATTGTGTTTCTCTCTCTCTCCGCTTAAATTTTCCCTTTTTATAATTACACCAATCATAGTAGATTAGGGCTTGCCATAATGACACCGTTTTAATGTGATTCTCTCTGTAAAGACTTTCTCAAAAAGATCACATTCTGAGGTAGTAGGGGATAGGACTTCAATCTATCATTTTGAAATACACAATTCAACCCATAACAAAGAACACTTTAAAATGAAGAAAGGGTTAAATTTTCAAAGAAAGATAGCAATTCTCAATATGTTTTCACCTCAGAACTTCAAAATACTTGAGGCAAACTGTAATAGAACTAACTAGAGAAATGAACTATCGTAGTTGCAAGTTCAGCACTCCTCATATGTATGTGGATATATAAATATCAATAATGAGAAGACAGATAACCCAACTAAAAATAGTCAAAATAGACTAAAACAGATACTTCACGAAAAAGATATATAAGATATATGAATGGCCAAGAAACACATGAAAAGAAACTCAGTATCATAAATTATCATGGAAAATAAATTCAAACTATGATGGGATACTATACCATTTATAGAGTGGTAAAACATAATAAAAAGGGTGACAGCACCAAGTGTTGGCAAGAATGAGGAGCAACTGACACACTTTCCACTGTGATCAGAAATGTCACTGACACCACCTTTTAGAAGAGAATTTGGCAGTTTCTTATCCACCCAAAAGTTCTTAGCAGCTTTTCCAAAAATGTCAAAACTATAACAACCCAAATGTCCATCAACAAATAGACTTATGAAGTATGATAAATCAGTATAATAAATTATTATTTAGCAATAAAAATAATACATACTAAACCATGGATGAGTCTCAAAACTGTTAGACTAGGTAAAAGAAGACATTCACAAAATATTACACCCCATAAAATTCTATTCATTTCTCAAATAGGTAGATATAATCTATTGGGTCAAGTTTGGGGATATGGCATCAAAAGGGCATGAAGGCATTTAGGGGGTGATAAAATGTTTTATATCTAAATTTTAGTGTTGGTTATACCCATGTATACTTTTTCTAAAATGTGTTAAACTGTACTATTAAATATTATAATTTAAGGATTTGATGGTTATGCAAATTGTACCTACCATGTTTCCCCAAAAATAAGATAGGGTCTTATGTTTATTTTTCCTCAAGAAGACACCCTAGGGCTTATTTTCAGGGGATGAGTTATTTTTTTTTTAAGTATGATACAACAATCTACATTTATTCAACTATAGCAAATATAGTTAACTCATCTTCTTCTGGAACATCATCATCACTCTCTGAACCCCGAATTCCATCCTGAATTTCTTGCAACTCTATTTCCTTTAGAACCATTGGCCCCAATCTCTCATGTTGAGCAATAGCGCCCTCATTGGGCAGATGAGAAGGGCTGCTGGTCTTCTTTACGGCTCCTCGAAGAAATGCATGGGTTGTGCAGATATGCTGTTTAGCCACGCCCATCACTAGGTCTTATTTTTGGAGTAGGGCTTATATTGCGCAAATGCTTAGAAATCCTGCTAGGGCTTATTTTATGGGTAGGTCTTATTTTCGGGGAAACACAGTATATTAAGTGGAAGAAGAAGAGAAGGAGGAGGAGGGGGAGGAGAAGAAGGGAGAGAAGGAAAAGGGAGAAGGGACGAGGGGGGAGGAGAAGGAGGAGAGGGAAAAGGAGGAAGAAGAAAGGGAAGAAGAAGTATAGAAGGAGGAGTATGTGGGTCAGTATAAAAGTGCCTGTAAGTAAGTTAAATGCTAAATATGCTGATTTTCTATACTGATACTAATTGCACAAGGCAATCCATACTCGAATGACAAACAATCATTGCATTAATATTACCCACTCTCAGAGAAAAGGCTTTTATTGTAGTGAACAATGGAATGTGCCCAACACCCTAAATATAGAAAATCATTTCATGCTGTATGCATTTTGTTATATATTTTTGTGTCTATACGCATTGAAATACGAAAGAAGATTCCAATGTATAAGAATTGGGCATACATAATAAATGTATAAAAATAATACTTTAAGATACTATGCATATTTTATAAAGGCCTAGAATAGAGAAAAACAATAGTTTAAATTATAAGTTTAAGAAAGAATTATTCATTTCCTTCTGCCTAAAATGTAATGCTATTAAATCTCTTTGGACCATTTTTCAGCCTTCCAGCATTATAATCCTTCAATTTTGTCATAATCAAGATTACATACATTTTCTCAAAAAATCATGACCATTTTCCACCTGAAATTTTATTAGAAGTATCATGGTTTGTGGAGTTCTTTATTACTAGAACATTTCTTAAAGGCATTTTCAATAGAAATTTCCCATCTTATTTTTCATATTTTGATTTTTTTTCCTTCCACCGAATAGATATCTTCATTCAATAACATATTCATAAAAGATATTTGTTTATATATTAACTTCTCAGAATTCTATCTGTAAATATTGCACCAAATATAGATAAAATTAGTTCCAATCAAGTAAACAATAAAGGTCTAAAAAAGAGTGCAGACTTTTCTTTAAAAGTGTTATATTTATACAATTTTTACAGAGATGGATGATACTCAAACCATGTTCTGAGATCATGACCTAAGTTCGATATATTAAAATGTGATTTTTTCTAAATATTCTTATAATATTAACAATGACATTCTATTTAATATGTTATTTGAATAAATGAAACTATTCTAATTTATCAAACTTTATCTCTGGGCTAATTTTCTAATTTTCTTGTTATTAACAGATAAAACCTATATAATAGTTCAAAATGTACAGTACTCATCCCCCAAAAGTTGACCAATAACACCACAACTGTATGAAGTATGCTATATCATAATTTAACAAAAAAGAAGCATTTTGGTTCTTTGCATTTTGAAGTGCATTCCCATGGTTAGGTGAAATATTCAAAAATAAAAGATTTAAAGCAATATTTTAACGGTAAACCAACTACTCTTGCTATACAAACTTGCATTATCTTTATACTCATTAATCTCTTTCAATTTTTCAGTTATTGGTTATACTCATTTGAAACAAATTAAATAGCAAACTACTTTTTTAAATTTAAGATAGAGACCATAAACTTGTGTTACAAAGACCAAGCCGTTTCAAGACAAAGTATTATTAGAAAACAAGAAGAGAATAAATCTGTACCTCTATACATCTATCTATTAATCAACCATTTATTTGCCTATTTAAATCCATGCCACTTTAAAACAAATGTAATGCTTTCCATTAAAAACCTGCTATTATTATGATATTATCAGAAATCATTACCCTAATGTTCTAAACATTGTTGTCTAAATTAAGATTTATTGAACTGTATATTTTTGTGAATAAAAATAAATTGTATTAAATTAGCCTTAATTCATAATATAATTTTAAAAGGATTTCATTACATAATATATGTCTATTCTACTTAAGTAACACCTATTATAAATCAGTATATGTGCACCTAAATTAGAATGCATTTTGTCTTTGCAGCAGATAAATGTTAATTTCTTGTTAAATGCCCCACTATATCAATGATCAATTTTATTTGTCACTTTAGCAGAGATATATGGTTCTCTATGTCTACATTGTCTCAACTATAAGATGTTTCTTGATATATATCAGTAATGGCTTTTGTGCTAACCGAATATCTGCAATGACTCACAAAGTTAACAAGCAAATATTAGTATACTTTAGTGGATAAGCCAAACCCTTAAAAACAATCACTGACTGTACTGTAAATATTTTTAAATTTTCTCCGTATCATGATGTTTTAACATCTTAAATGTTTCTGTCTGGGGAGAAACTGCCCCATCCAGAGCTAGTCAATTCTTAAAAGATAAAAGAGGGCTCAGCCTGAAGCTTGCTTTTGATAGCATACTAACTCATCCAGAGTCTAACCTGGTGTCTGTGGCCCCTACATCCCTGGAGACAATACTTCTTGGCCTTAGTTATCTCAGGGTCAGGTGCCAGGAAACTAAGGACCATCTCTATAGACCACAGCCCAGCAAAATTATTCAAATTAGCCCATCCTAAATTGTTTGGCCTGCCTTGCCTTTCCCTTGGAAACTCCAATAAGGCAGTGGCTTGAACCTTCCCTTCTGCCTCGTGACCGCTCTGGCATCTTTCCGAAGCGGCCCTGCATGGCATGCCACACTCCGCCTCGAGGGCCTGTGGTGTATTAGACTTCGTTTTCTTCGTGAGCCTCTCCTGTGTCTCCTGTTATGAGAGAGTCTGACTGACTGTCTTATGGAGGAATACAGAACGGTCACCATTCCATCCCAACGCTCAAAATTGCTCAGCGTGTCATGTGGTTTTAACTCTATTTTGTGGGAACTTTCACACCAGTGTTTTAAGTCTAAATTTGGTGATTGATACAGAGCTGGCTTTGAATGTAGCTATTTATAAAAGAAAGCAATAAAATACAAAAAATTAAAACTATCTTTTTATTAATTTATTTTTGAAATCTTTTCAGCAAGCAATTTGGCTATTTACTCAGGTCAGCTTTGCTGCTGGATCCATTGGAGTTGTCAGCAAAGTACTGTTCAGCTCTTTCCTCAAGAAGCTCTCAGTTTCCAAAAGAAATAGATGTGAAAATAAGCAATTAGAAGTCAACACTCGCTAAGAAGGAAGCTTATAAAATTTGTAATCAAAATGAATATTTAGTTTAGAAATATCAACCATAGATAATAAACGAGAAAAATGATGAATAAGAAAGACATAAGGAAGAACTGAAATATGCATAACTTTAACCAGACAACTGATGCTTTGCATTCTTTTATATAAAATTCTGGAATCAAATATATTATGTCTCGTAAATGTTCTTTGTATAAAAAGTCTTAATTTAAAAAAAATTAAGTCATCACTTCAGA
Source organism: Mirza zaza (assembly GCA_008750895.1). Lineage (NCBI taxonomy): Eukaryota > Metazoa > Chordata > Mammalia > Primates > Cheirogaleidae > Mirza > Mirza zaza. The sequence goes on along the minus strand of VSMD01026922.1, from coordinate 1,298 downwards.
AAAAATTAGCAATTATTGAGACAGTTTTATACAATAAGTATAGAAATTGAGACAGTTTTGTGATAAGTATAATGCTGAACTATTTATGTTTTATATCATTAATCATTAAAAATATATATGAAATAGATAATATTATTTCCATTTCAAAATAGAAAATTTACTTATTGAGCATAACAAATGGGCTCATACTTACCTTGTGATAAGTTGACCTTGGCTGACCCATGGTGACATAGCCAGGGCAATTAAAGTCAAGTTCATGCAATTCTAGATTTTAACCTTAAATATTAAATGAAACATATGTTGTATCTCTCATTGTTTTGATCTCCTGAAATATAAAAATAGAAATAATTGAAAACGTGACTTCAAAACAAACTAGGATTGTTCCGATTGTCTCCTTTGACCTTGATTTTCACTGTATCCTTTTAAAGTCCACAATGGGAGGAGATTGTCAAAAATGGCGGACTAGGGATGACCTCCTTGCTCTTTGCTCTTGGAGAGGGAGGTGAAGAAGGCGGCCTGAATCACTCGAGCGGGTAGTTCTCCTACAGGATCATCTTCACGGAACTACAGGGAAGCTTCGAGGGGCAGCAGCGCCGGGAAAAGGAAGAAAGTGACTCAGTGGATTTACTGTGAAGTTCCGAGAATCCGAGTGGTACTGCGGGGATTGGAGTGTAAGCTGGCCGCACTTAGCGGCAGCCACACGGCTGTGCGCTCCTTCCTACAGGAGAACAGCTTCTCCCTCACCGACCTCCCGCCCACGCAAGCAGAGAAGTGCCTGAAGACGGCGTGAAGAGGTAACACGGACGGGCAGGCAGGCTGGAGAGGAGGCAGGAGCGGAAAGTAATTTGAAATCTCCAGGGCACCGTGTAAGGTCGCCATTGCTGGGAGAACTATAAACACTACAGGCTTACGCCTCACTTGTGAAGGGACAGAAAAGTGAGACAGATTGCTCATTTGACTGAGGAACCGGGTGGACTCGGGCAGCGGCCCAAGCGCTGCAAGGGAGGGAGCGGAAGAGGGGAGGGAGAGCCACCCTCCGGGAACCTCCTGGGATCCCCAGTGACCCAAGCTCCGCCGCTGCGGGACGCGCAGGCAGCTTTCGTCCGGTGGCAGAACTCGGCGGCGGGTCCCAGTCCCCACTGATACTCCGCTAAGAGTTCCAGCAGCTTAGACTGTGGGTGCACGCTTTAGCTCCTGTCCCGCGGCGGAGTTTGCCGGCGGGTCCCAGCGTCCGCTGAAACTCCGCTAAGAGCTCCAGCAGCTTAGACTGTGGGTGTGCGCCGGTAGTTCCTGTCCCG